>JAQGAB010003006.1:0-10536 GCA_034696565.1 Isotomurus graminis
GAATGTGAGTTCGATTGTTGAGAGGCGATGCGCTAGGACCGTTTTGGACACTTTGGGTCGCTTGGAGGTTGGAGAAGAACCTGGAGAAGCAGCTGCAGCCCGTGGTTCGTGGTGAGGAGACCCTGCAGGGCTGTTGTGGGATTCCGGAGGACGTTCTGCTTGGATTTGAGACACCAGCCATGGTCCTTGTTTCCCAGGAGGAATTCCATTAGGCGCCTGCAAAGACAAATCGATTAAGTATCATTGTAAAGAGACTAAAGGTCACTGGAAGCCTTAATTACTGAAACGAACCTGAATCCACGCGTATTTGTCGATCCATTTGGTCACCAAAGGCAGAGAGACCCTTGACGTCGGCAATCGCTGGATGAGATGCTCGGTGAGTCGATTTGCAAAGTCCTCAGCGTGACCTTCGTTGACCTGCCGTGTCGTTCTGAATCGCAGCATTTCCTTCTTAATGGACACGCTTAATCTGAAGAAACAAAAGGTCATGAAGAAGAGTTGACCTTTGTTGGAATCATGAACTTACGGAGGGTCGCGTTGTCGAGGATTATTGGGAGCCTTCTGGGAATTGTGACCAGCTGATTTCCGGAGTTTCCATTGATGAGGTCTGAGGTCCGGTGGGGATGGTGCGCGGTGGGGGTTGTTGGTGGGAGGAGTCATGATTCGGGCTCTGGAGGCCATGAACCGGTGGACGAGACTTATCGTTGGGCTTAGAGATCCACACCGCATGTCTTATCGAATAAAAAGGAGACTGTTGGTTTCTCTGGTCTGGAGCGTCGACGTCTGCGTTGTACACAGCGAAAGGAAAGAGCGTCAAAGCGATTTGAAAGAATAGAAAGCGATTGTTAAGTAACAAAGCGTCTTTGTCCACTGAAGGAGACTCGGAACCGCAGCTTCCTTTGTGTGCACAGTAGCACAGTGATTCAAGTACTGAGAGATTATCACAGTTCACTTATCTTAATAAAGGTTCGGTGGGAAAGAAGGAAATAAACAGCGGGATGTGTTATCGTGTGTCTCAGGGCGCCCCGCCGGGAGAGTTGAGATTCAAAGTGGCGGGAAACTGTGTTGACACTTTGCTTTGTTTACACTTTTGATGTGCTGAATTAATTAATTGTTTTAAAGTGACGATAACGCGTGACCTGTGACCTGTGGAGTGTTTCCTGTCTGTGGAGTTCACCCGTAAGCTGGTTACTATGAATAGTTTTAATGTAGAAGAGATTAATTTGATTGTGTTGCAGGACAATCACAATGGAGATGAATGGTGAGGTGGATATCAATCCGATGTTCCTTCCCCGCGTTGACTCGTGTGCTACGGAACCCATCAGAAAGTTCTTTCTTCATTTTCTCTTGAAGAACAACGTTGTCCAGAATGGAGAAGTCTCGGGTGTTCCATCGCCGGACGGGGAAACAGTTGACGACGACGCTGGAGGAAATGCAGGAGTGGAAATTGGGAAGAAGAACTTAAGACGAGTTGGAAGAAAGAAGGGTTCATCACCTTCGAAGAAACTGGAGAATCCACCTGCCTCTCATTCTTCAGGTGAGCTTAACGGCCAAGAACGTCTGGTGAAGGAATCTGGAGCCAACAAACCATCGTCTTCATTGAAGCCTCCGTTAAACGAACCGTCGTCGTCATCAAGAACCACGCGTGCTTCATCAGTTAAGTCAAAACGAAAGCGTAAAAAGAAGAGTACTACTGATCACAACGCTTCTATGTCTTCTGGTGACTCAAGTCCGATACCGACGATCAAGCTGTCAAAATGTGAGGTCAAGTTATCAAGACTCCGTCGTGAGGTTGACTGATCGCCCTGTCCCCCAATTAATCTGTGATTAACTCTCAACGTACAAATACTTGACTG
Organism: Isotomurus graminis; assembly: GCA_034696565.1. Classification (NCBI taxonomy): domain Eukaryota; kingdom Metazoa; phylum Arthropoda; class Collembola; order Entomobryomorpha; family Isotomidae; genus Isotomurus; species Isotomurus graminis. The sequence continues at coordinate 1,857 of JAQGAB010003006.1, forward strand.
CTGGTGCAACGGTTGAATGTGTAGTAAACTGTTGGCCATTTAAGTGAAAGATTAATTAAGAGTTGAGTTAAGCTGGTCACAAATGAACTTGAACATCTCGACCCCCCCAATAAACCCCCTCAATCTCTTTCTTTCTACGCAGTGAACCCCTCCCCCCTTCTTTCTTAAACTGCGGACCATAACTTCCTTGTATATCTTTTTAACCCGAATAAAGTACAAATGCCTTCAACTTGAACATTCAATGCAACTCGCTTATCAGCCGTGTGTCTCCATTCTTCCAATGGCGGTGGAGGGGTGTTCACTGAGCGTCGGGGAAGTCCACTTCACTCACTTGGGTGACGTCCCCGGCCCTTGCAATCTCACTCTCCCGAACTGAAGGAGGTCAGAGGTCAAGAAGAGGAGGAGGAGGAAGGAGAATGTGAGTACTTTCGACAGAGGGGGTCGTAATCGTGGACGTTGGGGGAGGTCTGCGCAGTCGAGTCGTGCAACAGGTCTGCGTACCTCAGGGGCCGTACGGCGTCCCCACCATCGTCTTCCGCTTCTCGTCTCCCAAGATCGACGCACAGAACTTGGGAAGTCAACGGCTGAGTGGGGACGTCTCTCCGGCTGACCTTCGCTGCAAGTCTTATTGACCTCTGGCCTTGAGGACGATTTCAAGACGTTGAAGATTGTGAAATGTCGTGTAGTGACTTCCAAAGGAGTTGTGTCCTCCGTGAATTTTTCTCTGCTTCTTCATGTCTGCTTTATCTGTTTGACCTTTGACCTTTTAGCGACTTATTTATGGTTATCAATATTTTTAAACCCAAAAATCTGTGACATCGCTGAACCTTAAACAATTAAACTGGTGAATAAAAACTTAAAATGAGTTTGAAAGCAAATGGATTTGGATAAAACGTTAATTAAATGATTTTGAAATCTTCCAGAAGTTCCGAGTAGATCAATTCCCCCTCTCCCCACTCCCCCCCTCATCTGTGCTTCTGGATCTACGTTATCGGCAGGCATCCATCCACCTTATCCATAACGATCTCAACAAAGAGATTTATGTCTTCAGTGGCACCTGGAGAGATAAGCTGAACTCCATCCAGCTCAACTCCCTCCGCCCATTTCATCTTGTGGCAGAGTGCCACGTCAGCCACGTCTTCGACTTACTCGAGAGCTGCTGCCACTCCGGACTTCAGTAAGTAAGTTGAATCCGGATAAGCAGCAGCAGCTTCTACCTATAACTATATTGTGATTTTCCAGTGCTCCAGTTTTCGGTTATTTGGGGAGCAGTTCTCCCGAAATTCCCGATAGCTCCTTGTGTGTGTTCAAGTTCCGTGTGCCATAGTTTTGGGTAAGTGGTTAGTGGGATTAATTAGGGGAATAGTTATGGGATGGTTAGTGTGTAAAATGTCATTCCCTAAATACATTAATTCATTCCAGCTTAAAAGGTCCTCATCTGAAGGAAGAATCCCCGGATTTAGCAGTCGCAATTGCAATCGTTCGACGGGAGTCCTAATTTCCCCCAGAGTTGTGTGGCTGAGCACTGAAGGAGACCCGGAACCGCGGCTTCCTTTGTCTGCACAGTAACACAGTCATTCAAGTACTGAAAGGTTATCACAATTCACTTATCTAAATGAAGGTTCGGTGGGAAGGAAAGAAATAAACAGCGGGATGTGTTATCTTGTGTCTCAGGTTGCCCCAGCGAGAGAGTTGAGATTCAAAGCGGCGGGAAACTGTGTTGACACTTTGCTTTGTTTTATTGTGCTGAAGTAATAAATTCTTTTGACCATAACGCAGTGACCTGTGACCTATGGACTCTTTCCTGCCTGTGGAGTTCACTCGTAAGCTGGTTACTATAAATAGTTTTAATGTAGAAGAGATGAAGAGATTAATTTGGTTGTGTTGTGGGACAATAGGGATGAATCGTGAGGAGGACGTCAAACCGATATTGACGAATGGGAACAATGACAATCGTAAGTGGGACGTCAATCCGATGTTCCTTCCCCGCACTGATTCGTGTGCTACGGAGCCCATCAGACAGTTCTACCTTCAGTTTCTGAACAACGTTGTGGGGAATGGAGAAGTCTCGGGTGTTTCATCGCCTGACGGGGAAACGGTTGACGACGAAATGCAGCATAATGTATAGTAAACTCTAGAATTTAAGTGCTTAAAGATTAATTAAGTGATGTTGAGTTAAGCTCGTTACTTTGACGAAATGACTCCTGAAATCCTTTGGAAATAAAACTCACTTACCATTTTAAACTTCTATAGGTTCGCATTGTGGAACTAGAAGTGGAACTTCAGGCTGAGAGACAAGGTCGATTAGAGGCTGAAGAAATGGTGGAACAGCTGGTGGAACGCTTGGGGGTCGCCGACTCTCAAATAAGCCATCTTACTAAGGCCAACGTTGAAGCGCAGCTCCAGAGGGTCAAGTTCGAAGTTGAGTCTGTGGAAGAAGTCGAGGAATCAAAGTAAGTTATTGATTCGAATATTTCAAACAATATCATCAAATCAGTTACAAAACCAATACGCATAATATACTAATTTGATTTTGAATTTCAGGCGAAAAATTCAAGCTCGTTTGTCAAAGCAGACGTTCTCCACTGAATTTAAGGACCTGCAATTAAAGTTAGAACGAGAAACCCAGGAGACGATGAAAAAGCTGGAGGCTGACTACAACGAGTTGAAGGCTGAGCACAAGGAGTTGAAGGCTGAGCACAAGGATTTGAAGGCTGAGCACAAAGAGTTGAAGGCTGAGTACAAAGAGTTGAAGGCTGAGCACAAGGAGTTGAAAGAGCGCACCTGACTTCCAATACTCTTCACGACCTCCCCTCCACCCGCTGTCGAGGCCATCGCGCACTTCAACACAATTTTAAACACTTCCGAAATCACCAAATACCAAAAACAACAAGAATTTTGCTGCCCCCTCCGCAAGCCATGCAAATCAAGTGGAATTATCTCCGCCACTTTCGCCCAACTTGAACTCTCGCCAGCCACTCTTTGTTTTCCTCGAGTCAAAACATTTCCACACTTCCAACAGATAACGCCAACTGAAGTTAGTTTAATTAATTTAATCTTAATGTACTTAAGCACACGCTGAATTATCTGGAGACATTAACAGTCGCACAAGTTAGAAGGTGCGAACACACACGTGAACACATTCCGAGTCTGTGTGTCACAACGAAAAGTAAAGAATAAACAGTGTGTCTTCTCACTTTCCTTTTTGTTAATTGCTTATCATCATCCCGTGAGCACGAGGTTATCACTCCATTCGCTCGGAAATCCTTAAGAGTTTATCCAGTTGTTCTCATCAATTTGACAGATGTGGTTTAATATTAAAGGTTGTAATATTTAATTAGGAGGGTGTGGAACCGTTGGAGGAGTTGCGGGGGCGGTTGGAGTCACGAATCAACGAATTCTTCCTGTCGACCACGTCGAACGACAGATTGAGACGCAGCTGGAGGATTTATCCAGGCAAGGAGGATCCTGGAAACAAGCGCTGTACTTTCTGTCCACGCCGCAGTCCTTGGCCAACGAGTACTTTGTACTGTCTCAGCGTTATTGAGAACACTGTGAGGGTCAAGTGGCTGACGATGAGTGGACAGGAACAGTCGGAGCTCCAGAGTACCCTTTACTCGTATCTTATCCAGCATTCCGCGGCCTCTGCCCCCTCCAAGTGCCCCAAGTTCCTCAGAAACAAGATTATTAAGGTCCTTACTGATATAGGAAAGGTCTCTTGGCCTCACAGTCATCCGGACTTTCTCAATAGTGTCCTCCAGGTACCTCAAATCGCCTCAAATTACAAAAATGGACCAGAAGACTTTATCCATTATTGATTTAGATAACTTCATTGGACTTCACTTCCTCAAAACAATTTCTGAAGAATGGCCAAACTGCAAAGATGAAATTAGCACTGAGCGAAAGATTCAGTTGAAAGTTCTTCTGGCTCAAGACTGCAAAAGGATATTCGAGAACGTAAGCTGACATTAACTCCAAATATCTTTGCTGACTGACCTTAATTTGTTTCTTCTTCTTGTGTAGAAATTCTGTTTGTGATGGATGAAGGGACGGCTCAAGGTCATCATGAACACATCGCTGGAGCAGCTGCCGTGGTTTCGGCCCATTTTGGGGGACTTCCGTGTGTGCCGAGGGAAGACTGTGTTCGAGAGTACGGCGTGCTTCCTACTGACGTTAGGGACTTCGGGGCGATTCCTCCGTGTCGTGGCCTCGGGGCTGTGCGATGTCTGGATGGGAAGGTGGTGGAAACTCAGGTCGTCGCTGCTCCTTCTGTAAGCAAAGATGATCACTGCCATATGACCAATTTATGTGGAGGATGGATCTAATCCGCTTGTTACTGTTCTGCAGGGTCCTGTTCACATTGTGATTCTCCTATTCTTGGACAATTTCAACCACCAGCTTCTCTGCTTTCTGTTCTGGAACTCCCACAAGCTCCAGCGCCCACTTCTCCAGAGCCAGAGCCAACGCACGCACCTCCTGCTCCAGTAGTCACTCCTCCGGGGGTTTCTATTCTTCCGATTTCTGGGCCCCAATACGCTCCTCCAGCTCCACCATCGCCACCTCCAGCTACAGTTGCTCCAGTCCCAGAATCATCCGACGCCCCTCCAGCTCCACTTCCACCGGTTCCAGAACACTCCTACGCTCCCCCAGTTCCAGTATCCCCAACTTCGTGTGCTCCACCTCAGCATTTCCCCGCAATTCCTTCGACATCCTACGGAGTTCCTGGCCTGGCGCCTGGGTTACCTTTAGGACTTTACTCTCGACTGAGTGGGGGTTACTTGGGCGGTGGGGGCGCCGGGTTCCGTGTTGGAGGAGCCTACGGAGGCGGACTTCGAGGATTCGGACTCAGAAAACGCTTCGGCTTCAACTCCGGCTTTGGATTCTTCGGTTAGACTCAGGAAAACTCACTTGTCAATGTCTGTTTATCTATTCACCCCTTGACCTTTGACCTTTTAGCGACTTATTTATGCTTATCAATATTTTAAACCCCAAAAATCTTGACATCGCTGAACCTTAAACAATTAAACTGGTGAATAAAAACTTAAAATGAGTTTGAAAGCAAATGGATTTGGATATAAAACGTTTATTAAATGATTTTTAAATCTTGCAGATGTTCCGAGTAGATCAATTCCCCCTCCACCCACCCCACCGACCCCCACCGATCCCCACCCCCCTCATCTTCATTAAGTCTGCCCATGGAACTCATCAGAGTCTAACAATGCCAACCCATCTAAATCTTTTATGAAAATAAAATCACCCGTGTAATGGCAATCCGGCTTCGTCCAGATTCAAGAAAGGCGTCTCCGGTCTCTCCCCCCCCCATTTCCTCCCTTAAGGACCCTCATCTTCAGAAACAGTGGGGGGTACCTTCTCATCCCCTGCAGCGATGGAAATGAGACTGCGACGGCACTTCAAGAACTCCACCGAACTCCAGTGGATCTCCAGTGACCACAACTCAGGAACATTCTGCGGTGGAGATCCTTCCAAGAGACCGCAGATGACCTCCAGTGACTCTTTAGTTTACTGTAACGCTGCGGACAGCAGAGTGTTGGAACAGTTGGTCCGTTTGGAACGCAGCGAGTAGATGTTTAAGGCAACGCTGGTCTTGTACGTACAACTCAACACCCACTGAGACGTTCTCCAACTCCCCTCAACACAATGCAAAGATAAGATGCAAAGATAAGCGAGGAGAACTGATTAAGGGTTAACATTTATTCACTAACAACTACGCTCCTTAATCTATTCGTTGGTTGGTACAGTTTACCAAAGTCAAAAGTGACGGAGCATTTCATGAGACTCGTGTGTGTAAAAGTAATCGCAATTGGCAGAGTGTGCCAATTAAGTCCTCCGTTTTAATAAATTGGGTCAGTAGGTCATTCTTCCTGTGGGGACAAAGATTAAGTCTCCTCCCCCAACTCCTCCTCCTCTTGATTCATTCGGGACTGAAGGAGCAGCAGAATCTCCGCTAAGTTCATTTCCTCCCCTGAAACGAACAAATCTCATTAAACGAACGTTAACTTCCACAAGTTAATCAATTCTTTACCGTTGTTATCATCTGACGACGTCGACGGAGGTTCCAAGTTACCACCGGCTGATGACGAAGTGGACGGTTCCAAGTTATCCGAAGAAGACGACGTCGCTGTTGAAGGTCCAGTAGAAGTTGACGATGTCATTAGAATGTCTGGAAGTTTGACTGATAAGAACTGCGGATCAGATTCCTCGATGATTTGGACTTCATTCGGGTCATCCGGTTCCACTTTAAGCAGAATCCGTCGTCGTTGTCGACCAGCGACGCTTTTTCGACGAGACAGGCGTTCGTCTTGGGTTCGAATCTTGTTAATCATTTCGGCGATTTCCTCCTTGACGGTCGCTCCTCCAGATGTCCGAGGTCTAACGTTTCTTGTGGGAGAGACTGGACGAGTTGGTGGAGGGCCGCCGCCGCCGCTGCGTTCGCCAAGCTGAGCGGCTAACACATCCGTCATTCTCTGGAGGAGTTCCAGCATTTTGTTGAATGTGAGTTCGATTGTTGAGAGGCGATGCGCTAGGACCGTTTTGGACACTTTGGGTCGCTTGGAGGTTGGAGAAGAACCTGGAGAAGCAGCTGCAGCCCGTGGTTCGTGGTGAGGAGACCCTGCAGGGCTGTTGTGGGATTCCGGAGGACGTTCTGCTTGGATTTGAGACACGAGCCATGGTCCTTGTTTCCCAGGAGGAATTCCATTAGGCGCCTACGAAGACAAATCGATTAAGTATCATTGTAAAGAGACTACAGGTCACTGGAAGCCTTAATGATTGAAGCGAACCTGAATCCACGCGTATTTGTCGACCCATTTGGTCACCAAAGGAAGAGAGACCCTTGACGTCGGCAATCGCTGGATGAGATGCTCAGTGAGTCGATTTGCAAAGTCCTCAGCGTGACCTCCGCTGACCTGCCGTGTCATTCTGAATCGCAGCATTTCCTTCTTAATGGAAACGCTCAATCTGAAGAAACAAAAGGTCATGACGAAGAGTTGACCTTCATTGGAAATCACAAGGAGACTTACGGAGGGTCGCGTTGTCGAGGATTATTGGGACCCTTCTGGGACTTGTGACCAGCTGATTTCCGGAGTTTCCATTGATGAGGTCTGAGATCCGGTGGGGATGGTGCGCGGTGGGGGTTGTTGGTGGGAGGAGTCATGATTCGGGCTCTGGAGGCCATGAACCGGTGGACGAGACTTATCGTTGGGCTTAGAGATCCACACCGCATGTCTTATCGAATAAAAAGGAGACTGTTGGTTTCTCTGGTCTGGAGCGTCGACGTCTGCGTTGTACACAGCGAAAGGAAAGAGCGTCAAAGCGATTTGAAAGAATAGAAAGCGATTGTTAAGTAACAAAGCGTCTTTGTCTGTGACAACTGAAGGAGACTCGGAACCGCGGCTTCCTTTGTCTGCACAGTGGCACAGTCATTCAAGTACTGAGAGATTATCACAATTCACTTATCTTAATAAAGGTTCGGTGGGAAAGAAAGAAATAAACAGCGGGATGTGTTATCTTGTGTCTCAGGCTGCCTCGGCGGGAGAGTTGAGATTCAAAGTGGCGGGAAATTGTGTTGACACTTTGCTTTGTTTACACTTTTGCTGTGCTGAATTAATTAATTCTTTTAAAGTGAGGATAACGCAGTGACCTGTGACGTTTGACCTGTGACCTGTGGGCTGTTTCCTGTCTGTGGAGTTCACTCGTAAGCTGGTCAGTCTAAAGTCTTAATCTAGAAGAGATTAATTTGGTTCTTGGTTGTGTTGCAGGACAATGGAGATGAATCGTGAGGTGGACATCAATCCGATGTTCCTTCCCCGCGTTGACTCGTGCGCTACGGAGCCCATCAGAAAGTTTTTCCTTCATTTTCTCTTGAAGAACAACGTTGTCCAGAATGGAGAAGTCTCGGGTGTTGCATCGCCGGACGGGGAAACGGTTGAAGACGACGCTGGAGGAAATGTAGGAGTGGAAACTGGGAAGAAGATCTTAAGACGAGTTGGAAGTAAGAAGAGTTCCTCACCTTCCAAGAAACTGGAGAATCCACCTGCCTCTCATTCTTCAGGTGAGCTTAACGGCCAAGAACGTCTGGAGAAGGAATCTGAAGCTAACAAACCATCGTGCTCATTGAAACCTCCGTTAAACGAACCGTCGTCGTCATCTTCCAAGTCAAGAACCACGTGTGCTTCAAGAATTAAGTCTGAACGAAAGCCTGCAACGAAGAGTACTGCTGATCACAACGCTTCTGGGTCTTCTGGTGACTCAAGTCCGCTACCGACGATCAAGCTGTCAAAATGTGAGGTCAAGTTATCAAGACTCCGTTGTGAGGATGACTGATCGCCCTGTCCCCCAATTAATCTGTGATTAACTCTCAGTGTTCAAATACTTGACGGCTGGTGCAACTGTTGAATGTGTAGTAAACTGTTGACCAGAATTTAACTAATTTAAGTGCTTATAAAGATTAATTAAGAGATGTTGACGGATATTGAGTTAAGCTCGTCACAAATGAACATTCAATGCAACTCGATTATCAGCCGTGTGTCTCTCCATTGTTCCAACTACTTTGTTGGTATTTTAATAAAGTCTTAATTTACTTGCAAAGGTTGAGATTTGTGTATTTTCATTGGAACATGACGTTCATTTTCGGCTGTAGATTTGGATCCTCCATTCCGAA
>JAQGAB010003007.1:0-10533 GCA_034696565.1 Isotomurus graminis
ACATTACCGAGTAAAAGTACTTCTGTCAAGACGTATTCGAAGTACCAAGTATCGAGTAAAAAAGTACTCCGAGTACGCCTCGAAGTAAAAAAGTACTCAAAGTACCAAAGTACTCGCCCAGCTATGGATTCCATTGAGTTTCTGATAAGCTACACCGCTGATTCCTTGCTGGGAATAAAGGAATGGAGCATGACGATGGCAGTAAAACAACACGCCTGAGTGCATTACTTGTCATTATTACTACTTCTCTGGTGTATAGTTAACATGCAGCCTTGTAATTGTAATAATGGGGCTAAAAAAACTAAGGAAATTACCTTGCTGGGCCTGTCGAGAGGGAAAAAGCCTCTCTACATAGTGAAACTACAAACAAAACTCTCTCTGTTCACACGCTGGAATCAAAGCCAACTTTTTCAATTAGGAGAATTTCAGTCCAACTGTTTTCTCCTTTAGTATGTGAGACAAGAAGAGGCATATTACACTCTTCCTCTAACGAACATGAGAAAAGTCTTTTAATCACTTGTACTTTTACTATTTCCTTTGGAAGTTAGGGAAAAGCTGAAAGAGAAAGAGTGTAGTTGTATAAAACTATTAGGTAACAGGTGAAATCTGAAATTTCATCGTCTTATTGTTAGCATATTTATTTTAGAAACACATTTAAACCTGCTGCGAAGTCAAAGAAAAGAGTCTTGAAAGAAAAACAAAGTTAGAGAAGCTATATTTAAAGTCGTCTCCCTGGTCGTCTGAAGTGTAGATGAAAGTCAGTAGACCAAATACTAAGTAAGAAGTAAAATCCTTCCTATGTCCTAGTGGACTATCTTTGAAAGAAGGCAGGGAGAGTGAAGAGAAAGCAAATAAAGAGACGGTTGGATGAAAACTTATTTTTAGTTTAGTTTTCAAAGTGAATTAAAGTTAAACAAACTTATGTAACATTGTTATTTCAGCTGAGTGATAAAACTCCCTTGTTTTGTATTTTGCATAAATTATGCGTTTGAGCTTTTTCCTTTCTCTCTTGGTGGATGGAGAGCTTTAGGAAGATGTACAGTTGTTAGTTTGCCGATCGTGTGACTTGATCGCCGTAGGTCTTGTACCAAAAGTCGATAAAATCGTGCACACACTAATGCACGTGCAAATTGAGATGTGTTTTTGCATGAAGCTATTTATCATTTATTTAATTTCTGAATGTTTTCCTTACACTAATGGATTTTAGTTCGTTGTTCAGTCTCATTATGTGATTTAGCCCGAGTGCATAATGTTTTATTTACTGGTATGGCAAGTTCTCGGTCAGTAGTGTTGAGTAGAACTTGCACCCCGGTTATTAATGGAGGTCCACCACGGGTCACACTAAAAGTTATTTGTACTGTAAGGCCAAGTAACCGATTTATGGGCAGTCCACAACTGCAAATGGAATCTCACAAACTTCCCCATCTAATCAATCAAAGCGCTTAATGCATGAGGATACAGAAAGTAGTTTCGTAGTTTCCTGTGCCCTTCTTGTAGTGTGTAATGGGCTTGAACAAAAACAGAAAGAAGGAAACATGCAAAAAATTGGCTAAGGAGGTTTTTGCGTGTTCAAATTCATGAAAAATACTTGTGAGGTTGATACATATATGGGCAAGGTCATTTCCACACTAATTTATAAAGAGAGAAAGAGAAACGGTTGGTTGCTTTTGCCTCGGAACAAGCAAGTGGGTGATGATGATGATTCTGGCTTTCTCAAGGAAACCCACACCTCCACTTTGAGTGTGCACCAAATGAACCGAACTGAATCCAATCCAGAGTGAATGAAATATATGAAACAAGTCTGCCAACCTGCCCAAGCCTACTTTCTCGCTTTGTTTCTTCATTAACCAAGGGAGTGTCACGCTTTACATTCAGGATGCTATCTAAACTCTTGCCAAAAAAGTCCGTTCCGTGCATGAATAAATTTACTCAAATAGTCACACGTAAGTCTGGTTGTGTAAGAAGAGAGAAGTGTTCTGCTTGCTTAAGGGATACAGATGTGCGGGAGAGCCACTTGAGAGAGAAACTACAAGCTGCTGAATGATTGTATGAAATGGGGCTACTTGCACGTGTGCCCACCCAAGTGTACAAGTACCACACATGGTACACAAACCCGTATGTAGTCTTGTGGAAGATCCTTATAAAGTTATAAGTCTTTGTGTACATTTTATAGGGAGATTTGGTAGTACGACGCTGAAAAGTTGGCACACTTTGAAGATGCCAGCCACACCGGTGTGGTTACTTCGTATTACATTTAGGGAGAAAGTCAGTGAGAGCTTTTCAAGCCACATCTGAAATGAGATAGCGAATGGATACTCGAACAAAGAGTTACATAACGTGGGTGGAATTCAAATAAGAAAGGAGTAAATCCAAAGTGTCACACACTATACAATAGCAATAGCCGCTGTACTTCGCTTTCCCTGCATGAATGGCATAGGATAGAAGAGGATTGTGGAATTCAATTGTTAAACATTTCTTCCCGAGCAGTTCTTCTTCTAGTTTTAAGAGATCTGGCAGATATATTCAGTATCTTCATTGTGTGTCTAGACTGTGGAAGAGATACGGCCTTGATTGTTGTTTGAGTTGAGATTTTGAAAACTATTCACGTACGATGTACACAGAAGTCGATACTTGTGTATATGTTGTATGTTACGCAACAAGGCAGTGTGCCACATGGACGTTGGTAGAAGTACCCGACTAATTCAATCAGTCCTGATGTCCTGGTTCCGAAATAAATAGGAGAGACAATATGCCAATGTCTTTCATGCGAATAGGCACGAACGACATTAATTCGGATTGAGTTAATGCAATCTACAAAATCCAGGTGCATCCGTTGTAACTTGTGAGTTTGTGTCTGTAAGTCAAATTTCATCGATCTGGGGGGAGAAAGCTATTTAGTACGTATTACAACACAATTTGGCCTATGGCAGGTGTGGATCAGATTATTTATGGGAGGTCGTTTGTACATTCGGTTTATAATGCAGGATTCCGTAGGTCCCTAATGGAACTTAAGAATTGCCTCTCTTATATTCTGTATACTATAGGTTATAGTTTATACTGGAATCTCAAAGAAAACTGAATATGATTATGTACTGGAGGAACATTGGAAGACTAAGCAGAAAAATATCTCTTTCTTACACTCAAGAGGATCTAATTTATTTTTACTTCTGCCAAGTTATTGGATATTTTATGAATCATTTCAAACTGAATCACACCTTTAGATGGGAGCTGCTGGCAGGTTTCCTTATGGGTCGTCGCTTCTCGACGTGCAGGCACTCAATTGTGAGTGTTCTTTTGAAAGGGTGAAATTGCGAGCAATAAAATGGAGCATGTGAAATGGAAGGTCACATTCAGAAATGACTTTTATTTTGCTCCCCAAGGAAATCCTGACGGAAGCTGTTTTGAGGAATAAAATACAGCGGGTGTAATTATATTCGTGGGCTATACAGGTGATAATGATATTTCACACCAAGGAGCCTTCAGCTTCAAACTAAGCTGGTTATTTTCCCTTTATTTCTTTTTGTACTTTTACTCGTGAGTGAATCTAATCATTCTATTATTTGTTCCTTTGGTCTACAATTATTTTTTCGTTCTATGTAGCTAACTTACTTTCACGCTGTGAACTTTCATGTCAAAGTCTTTTAGCTCCTTGGAACTTGAAGATAAAAATCTTCCTAAATAGTTTAATAGGAAAAATTATCAAGTTTCTAACTCCCAGAAAAGAGTGTATTAGTTCAAGCGGAGAAATTCTTCAAGCTTTTTCTAAAACTTTGGAAGACACTTGGAGATTTTAGGAAAACAAGAACTCTCTTCTTGTATGAATTCGTCTTTCATTTTCTATTCTTTGGATTTGCATTAGAATAATCTTAGAGTTGTGCTAGATGATAAAAAAATGAGATAAAAACTAAAGCAAGCCATGGTTCGTTTTAAAGGAGAGATCTTGATAATCAGTATTCGCCTCACATGGAGAAAGTTCGTGAGTGACTCGATCTACTCTCTTATCTTATTAAAATGAAGATGGAATGAACTGAAGGCACGATTTCTCATCCATTTCGTGCAATTTTTAGGGAATTCTACGGTTTCTTCATGCCTCAGTCATTCTTACTTACAGCACAATTCACTCAGAGAAATATTTAATGAAAACTTAACACAACTTTCTATACGAAACAAAGCGAAATGCTAAAGTATAATTCTCATTCCTTCCCAGTCTCATCCTGGCAATTAAAATGGTGGGAAAGTGAATGACACTGAAGAGACCATCAAGGTCCCGGATAAAACCATCTGTCAATCAGAATTCTAAAGCGATTTTGTTTTTCACCTTATATAGTATCCTACTTTGCCACACGTTTTTGACATTTTTGCCACAATCTGCTAGTGGAATCGTGAAAGGCATCATAATGAACTGCTTGTTTTGTTCTTCAGTTCCTCACAATGACCTACCATCTTTCAGTTGAAAAATACGGCGAAAACCCATATTAAAGCTTGTAGAAACTCCATTTTCTGCAAAATCCCATAATTTAACCGAGAGAAAATAACTATTGAGCTTTGAACGTCAAATGAGACGGAAATTGAAGGCATTGTACTGAGTCCCTTGGAGTATTCTCCACCCGCACTGAATAGCAAAATAAGTCGATTGAAGTGAAAGTAAGTTGGAATAGCAAAGAGATGAGAGAAAGGAGTGAAGGTGGGTTGCAAAAAATGAGCGAACAAGGGAAAAGAACAAATTCTGTAGAGCTACCATTAGACGAGGAGTGCGATTACCACGAATCGTTTCTCAGGAGGACACCTTTATTGACACTGCCTACAGAATCTCACAATCTCCTTAAGATTTATTCTGAGAAGGACTACTGCTCTGTTCAATTCATCCAGAGTCATCGTTTTCTCCACCCCACTGGTTTTAATAATGTCCTCCTCGTGAGTAGAACATTCGACATTTGAAAGGATGGGAAAGGTGACGATCGAGAGACAAGAAGACTCTGTGGAATTGAAAGCTGCAATCCACAACCACCACCACCTTCAGCAGAAGCTTTCTACCTAAATCAACCTTTTCGTCCCCTCGTGTGCTGCATTGAGCTGTATCATAACATGATACCTTTTATAGACACGCCTGTGTACTCATTATTTGATACGCGTACGCGTGAATGTAGGTCAGACTAACGTGTAAAAGTGGGCGAAAGAATGTGTGTATGCATTCAACAACTGGAGGGATGTAAGAGTTGAGGCTTCCGTACCATTCTTCTCCTGACACGGATCACACATCGAAGCCAACATTCGTTATTGGACTTGATGATAGTGAGGTGTGTTGGAAGTCTGGAGTATTTCGATGAGCGTGACACACATTCGTACACAGTTGAGCGTGAGGCAGAAAGAAACTCTTATTAGGTTTAACAAGATAAAAGTTCACAACAAAAGGTGTATGATTTGATAAATTGTATAAGGATGAAGGAAAGGAAGCGAGATAGAGTCAGGCAGAGACAGAAAAATAGTTGACTCGGCATTATTTGTGTGAATTGTTCAGTAGGACGAAAGAGGGAGGGAGAAAGTTAACGAGTCGTAATGTAAGTGTCGCTCAAGGTAGAGCGTCTCTTGGGTGTCTCGTCTTGAATTGGGTGTAATTGCACCCTGAGGCAAATAAATTATCATGCTAACTCTGAACAGAAGATCTAAATTAAAATCATCCATCTTTTGACCAATTAGACGGGCATTCCTTCACGGAGAAAGACAAAAATTCACATTTTTTATAGGAGAAAGTATAAATATATAGCTTGTTCGACCAATCTAATGGTTCTTGACACTAATCTTCAATGAAACGAAATAAGCTTTCTTGGTTGGAGAAGATCTAGCCAACTTGATAAAAGACTCTTGTGAAAGGCCCACACTTCTAGACGGTTGGAGGATTAATCATTCCTTTCATTGGATATTCGCCTTTTCCAATAATCCTCAGAGGCTTTTGAGACAGAGCTGCTACTACCACAGATTCTCTGAGCTTGCATCTTACCCTTATGCGTAGGATGGATTGAGTCTTAATGAATATAACAAGCACACACTCCAGATGTTGTTTGGAAGTAAAGTTTGTAAAGCTGGTCTAAATTTAAACAGTATACTTGGAAAGATAAAAGACTAAACTCCGATTAAAACCGATCCTTACGCCTCATGGAAATTCGGTTGCTTAAAGGTTGTGTGGAAGCCTTGCATTAAAGTCTCCACAATGAGCTCATCAAAAGAATGTGAAGTCATATAGAGATAAAGTAAAGCTGGGGTTTATTTTACTTTACAAATACTGTTGATTCCAGTAGCCACAGCTAAGTCTGCTCGTTAGTTTGGCCTCTTCATTAGGAGGATTAATCCGGCTCAGTAGATATATCAAACGGAAATAGACGAGCTCTTGCAACCCTATTTACAATTTCCTGTATGTTAAGCGAAGCTTTAGTAAATGTGTTTCCTTGTCTTTCCGTCAGAAATTGCTGTTAGACACATTAGCGAACTGAATTTACAAGATTTCTCACTGGATTCAACATTAGTCAATTAATCATTTACTAATTCTGCCAGGGATTTGTTCGCACTGGAATACAATGACATGTCCTTTGAATCTCGAGCATGTGACAGAAACAGGGTAAATGTTCTGCTGACTGTTAATTCATGACCTTTGCAATCACCAGGCTTATTGTCCCAACTGTATAGTGTTTTTGTGAAGCTTGCAATATGTACAGAGGAACACATTTGTTTGTGTTTTAGGGAGCTAAACACGAAAGTCTTTTCCAATCCCGAATAGAGATCCCCCTTGCTGTGAAACTATCGTTCACCCGATGTAATGTTCGAATAGGACAGTCTTCAAAACTACAACCCTTGCTTGGTGGAAAAAACATCAATCTATTCTATCGGAGATTTATTTACAGTGTTGTATTATTTTCTAAAGTTTTCTTAGAATACAAAACACTTGGTTGAAAATCTTTTTTGGAGCTGATGAGATGGTGAAAAACCTATTCAAACTAAAATAAGACTATTTTTCTTGGAAGCTTTTAGAGGATTTCCCATATGTGCCGAACTGCGTTTGCCTCAATGACACGCTGATAAAAAATACATTACGGTGGTCTCACCCACACCTTGTCTTTGTGAGATAATCATCCCTTATTGCCAAACTCTAGCAAAAGCATATTAGATTTCCAGTACTCTCAAACTCTCAAACATCGATGACGCGAAAGCTCACTAGATAAGCAACCGGCATCGGAAATCTTATTGGTTTGTGGTTGACATAATAAAGTTAATGTCCATAAAATGGGTTCCATCACAGACAGACCAAATGTAATCTCATAATTTAGAACGAAGTTACACAAGTGTATTTGCAAGAGGTTAAAAATGACATCTTATGAGAGGGGAATGTCTACTAGAAGAAAGCCGCAAACCTCAAAATGACATGGGCTAAATAAAGTGCTTTGCTAGAATACATAATTTCTAGTGGAAAATTAATTTTCTATCGTGGTAAGCAATCTTTTGGAAATAAAGAGCTTAGACGAGAGAAAGAGAGCTTAAAGATGTCTTCTGAAGTGGAAAGAAAAGTAGTTTTTTTATTTCCCAACTTTCCCTTCTTCCATTTCATCTCAAGTCAAAAAGTAAGCTGAGAAACGATAGGTTGAGACGACAAGAAGAAGTTTGCGATGATAATGATAAAGTACACCACAAAGTATCAAAGTTATTTTGTCCTACATTTTTGGGACAAGGAGAAGTCCGCGACTTGTCTTGTGATTTGGGACTTGAGAGACTGAAAGGGTTCACTGAAAGAGCCGTGGTGCTTTGCTAGCCACCCATCATAATAAAGGAAAGGAAAAATGTCGATTGGGTGGAAATTGAATAGGATTTTATGGAGGAAATTCCTAGAAATTCTGTCTAGTAACTTGTGAAAGATGGTAAAAGTTGATAAATCAATTATATGGATATTTTCAGTCTGTAATCCTCAAAGGAATTTGATTCGCAGTCATTTTTGGGTTCCTTTAATATATAAGCTTTCATTCAACGACGAAAAGAGTAAAATTGGGTAAAGTTAGGAAAACGTATAGGAGTAAAATCTCCGTGTAATTGGCAATAGCCACGTAGAAATAGGCCCATGAAGATGGCAATTTATTTATACGGTATTTATGACGCCATGGATGGAGAAATAGTGATGGACACGAGGTGTGTCCAAGGGCAAGCGAAATCCAGCCACTTAAAATAGATCAAGATAATATGAAATTAGACTCGGATTTATACGGGGTCTGCTGTACACTTGAAGCAGACTTGAATGAGTAATCAATAAATAGGGCACAGGGTGCCCTACAAATACAACTAATACTCAAAGGCATTTCTACAAAAGCCCGAGAGTTTTTGTGTATTGCGTGTCGTTCTGTCCGAGTTTCTCGAGGTTCGTATTGATTCATTGATTGAGTGTTGGGTAAATTGAATTTATTGCAGACACATACAGTATGCATAAAGGCAAGTTAAATATGATTGGTTAAGGTCACATAAATATGCAGTATAGAAGAGTTAAATTAGGCTTTCTAATATTTTGGAAAAGTAATTTTGTCGATAATGGTTTACTATAATTTAGTATTTTCTTTGTATCTTTCCAATCTTGTTATGCAAATAAAAGTTACTTCATATTATTCCTGACACAGCCTGTCTGAAAGAATCTGCTGGTAAAATTTGTATAGTTGATAAGATAATTTGTATTCTGAGAAAAAGACGTCAATAACCAATGGATGAGAGGAGTGAGCAAAATCCATCGTCCAAAAATATACTTTTTCCATTATTTCATGGATTAATCATTCTCAGGATACATTAGAACTTTGGCGAAGTTATAAAATGACATCTCATTATGAAGCTCATCACAACACAACCATTTACTTAGGTAAGCCACGTGAAGAGAAGGCAGGATTAATCCAATTTAAACATCCGCTTTACATGAAATTTGATTTTACGGAGGAGGCGTGTAGGAAGCAAGATACACCAGAAGATGATCCACCCACCATTTTCCTGTCTCTCATTCTCCTTCATTGTTTCATTCAAAATTCAGAACAAGTGAAAGTAAACAAGCCAAAGTGGCAGGAAGTCAAAATTGAATGAAATCAAAAGTGTATCAGTAAGAAAAGAGCCAAGTCCGCAATTTCCCCTGGAGAACCAGCAGAAAGAGTAAATACAAATTTCATTTAATCTTTTTCAAGTAAATCGGCAGAGAGATGCGCAGTCTCATTTTTTAATCTCTGGTCTCTCTCGGTATCCACAAGCTAAGTTTTTATTATTTGCCCACGTCCTACGCGTCTGGTGGACTTCCGTCTTCCGTGTATTTTCATAAAAGAATAAAGACGGATGCTGTCTCTACTTCTTATTGAAGAATTCGTTTATGTAGACATCCGTAAAAATCATTTTGCATAGCCAGCCAAAAACCCAAAGCACAACAGCAGTCATGTGCTGATTCATCACGTAACTTTTGGTGTGAAAAAAAGGAAAACTAAACTCTTCTTACCTTCATCTCATTTCTTAATGAGTTATTAGGAAGAGCGAGAGAGAAGTTTGATGTTAGTCTCTACTCAAGAGCTTTTTAGCATCAGCAGCAGCAGGACAAGTTTAGTGTGAGTGGGAAGGATGAGTTGAGGGAGTGGTGGATGGATTACATGATTACATAATACACAGGAAGTATGAAGGAGTAGACGATACATTACATATACAGACATGTAAGGATTAAAGAGAAAAGGGAGAAAGTTACGACAAAGGTAATTTACACGTAAGGACGGAGGAGTACGAAGGGTAGAGTGGGTGGAAGCGAGCGAAAAAGTTCTAATTAATCTTACGTTATTCACCAATTGATCAGTGGAGGAGACGCGAGTTACTCTGTTTTTGTAGAGGACTTTCTTGAATCCCCGTTCGATGTGCTGGTTGAACTTCATGAAGGTGACGTATGCAGCATAAATGCTGAGGAGTATTGAAGCCTCCCACCATTCAATCGTCTGGTCACGAAAGCAAATGATGAGGACTATGAGGGCCAAAGAGTAGAAGGAACAGTCTCGGAACAATGGCCACCAGGTAAGGCGAAGTACTGTCTTCGAAAATAGAGCACACATCCCGATTACGAAGAGGATGTTGAATACCGCAGATCCTGGAAAAAGCAAGACAAAGGTCAACTCACGCTCTACTTATGGTCACTTGCATGAAATGGGGAATTTATGTAAAATCCTTTATGCAATCTGGGTTATAACTTTCTCCTCCAAAGGTTTCGCCAGGGTTTACTAGTATGGACACCTTGACATTTTTGGGTGGTCATGAAGTCATGTCATGACACAATATACATTCCTGAACAGTAGTGGTAAATGCTAAACAGTATGTGAATGAATATAACGTGATCTTGACCATATGTGTGCGTTGAAATATGTATTTGGATAAGACGTGGCCATTGTAGTATGTGGTCATTTTTGGAAGGAAACTATACTGCAAGACTCACTTGGTCAGAAATACACGTAAATGTATCGCAAGGCTGCAACAATTGGGGTGGAAAGAGAATGGAGA
>JAQGAB010003008.1:0-10533 GCA_034696565.1 Isotomurus graminis
ACGCTATCCGTCTGTCCGTCTGACTGTGCGCGATTTATCTCAAGACCCATCTGTTGCGCAAGCGATTCGGATGCACCCCTCACAATTTGGTGTCGATCGGAGTGTTGGGTGACCCGCGGTGGTCACCCATACGGGTCAAAACAGCAAACGCTAACGACAACAGAGGCCAAACTAAGCATGGCTAATCGCCCCATTTTTTCACAGTCGCAAGAAATAGTAATTTTAAGCATATATGGTATTCGTATAAAAGTTGGAAATCGTTGCAGCAGAGTGCTTAATTGGGGCTTAAAGGTACGAAAAATCGCGTCGCTAACGATAGCAGAGGCATATGTATGCTTATTTGTGTATGAGAGGTCTTCAGTAACTTGGGCTTAAAGAGGCTGCTTGGTTTAGGCTTTAGATTAGTTTATAAGTTTTGTTTGCCATTTAGCAACCAAACAAGCATAGTTTGAATCAATACAATGAAAGCGCTCACTATTTATAACTTACACTATGAATCATCGTGACTATGATTAAGTGCACACAATGAAATAGGACACTTTTATTTCACCGCGACCAAATACCAGATGAGATTAATGTAGAACAGTTAACCTCATTTATGAGGGGCATAATATAAATAATAACTACCGAGTGTAACTACAGAATCACAAAATGCTTGAGCAAAGCTGTCATTCCTTCAATCTGTTCCATTCATGCCGAATCCGGCTATTTTTATCCCCAAAATCAATACACTACACTCTCTTATTCTTCCATTTAACTGATCACCAGTTCCTCTCAAACCCCACTTGCCTCACCTGCTTTCTCCAGCTGCAATAAAACATCTGTGAATTCCGTTTACTTAAGCTCTTTCACTTAAACTCACTCTATACCTTCCACGCATACAGACAAACTACAAAGAAAACACACTTCTATACAAACCCACTTAACCTTTTGACGACGGGGTAGGTTGAGATCACCGCTTTCTCTCCTTCCCCTTTCCCGTGTTTCTTGGATACGCATTAAGTTTTCTTTGTATGTAAAGCTGTATCACTATAGAAATAGAAATCCTTAATAATTCCAACTGGACATCCAATTCATATCTCATCCAACATCAAACAAACCTACGCAGACAACAAGTCACGCAGTAGTTTAAGTAGGCAAGCGAATATCCATAAGCATACGCAACAAGTCGACCACTTAATAATCATCCCACACCGCTTAACTCTTTTTTCATCGTGTCTCCACAACGTGGTCTCTTCCTTCACTTCCACACATTAAAAGACCTTCACTTATTTGACTTCCGGGAAACCAACCACCGCAGTCACATCGCTTCATAAACATCTCCACGACTCAATTAAATCGCACATTCACATTCATTAAGTCTCTTCCAGGTTTCCCTTCGCCAAATACTCACACACAGTTTTCTCCACAATAAGAAATTCGCTTTGCATTGCGGCCGCATGTTATTCCCGTTTCATTTGTTTGATTATGACAATCTTAAGGTCTACAGAACACACTGAGACTTCTAAAGTGTCTTACTTGAAGGTGAGTGGGGTGTCTCTGGTGGTGAAGTGCTTCAGGACGTTCCACGTGGGTGAGATCCTTCGGGGTCGAGTCTTACGGCATGTCCATCCATCTGTTGCAGCAGTGGTGCGTGAATCCGTCGTTGACGTCGGGAGTGAAGGCGCAGCAGGTGGGGATGGAGTACGCGGGGGGCTTTTTGTTCTGTTGCTTCATGTCCGAGTACTTCTTCAAGTGTCCCTTGAGGGTCCACCGAGAACGAGGTTTGGTAAGTAAGATTTAATAGCGTTACTTGTACATGAGTAGTTTAATACTATTGGGTCTTCAGTCGAAAGACGGGGTACTTGGGGGCTTTGGGGGTGGAGGAGAGGGGGGAAGGGGGGGTTGTGAAGGGGTTGGGGTGGTTGAGGAACATAAGCCAAGGGTCGTCAGGGAAGGTGGAGGTCGGAGGGGAAGTTGTAGAGGAAGAGGTTGGGGTAAGTTGAGATTTATCAGGAATTGACGACAGAGTAACTTTGACTGGAGATTTGTTAGTGGGGACAGCTTGTGGCTCTTTGACCTTTAAGGGGGACTTGAGGGGGGGTTTCTTGAAGGGAATAAGGGGTTTTTTACCTTCGTCAACCCCCCCTGAGCAGAGAAAGAGGACAGTCCTGAGCCCCGTCGATGCAGTAGTTGTCAATGTGTTTGGCCACCTCGGCTGAAAGGGAGGAGTCGTCGGTTCGGGAGTAGAGGAGCCATCCGTCCTTCCTCACGCGGAACCTGGAAGGTCAAAGGTCAGAGTTGGCGACCAGAAGCAGAGGTCAATGAGAAGGGAAGTGTTACTGGAGGTTGCGGAAGTTCTTGTGGGTGAGAAAGGTGAGGAACCCAGCGATGCCTTTGCCCTGCGGGAAGACGGATTTGGCCTTGAAGGACGTGGGGAACTTGTGTGGTCGACATGTTTGACTTAATGACGCTTATTTCGTTACTTAATCTCAGTATGAAGATGATAGTAGATAGGGTAGATAGGATGCATGAGCGTTTAAGGCTTAAGGTGATTGCCTGTGGGTAATGGGGCTCGGAATCCAAGGTTATCTTTATGCCGACGGATAACCTGAATTCCTCTAGGACCACGTGGAAATGAATAGAAGATTATGGCCAATATTCGTGTTGTCGGGTGCACCAGGTATCGTATTCTTTCCTGCTGCATTCTTCGCCGCGAGTCTTACGTATCCCTGCTTACCACTTACTTTGGCCTCTATGGTATTTCCCAGCGACAACAAGGGAATCCTACAAGAACCTCAAGAAGTACAAATATCTCAGTTTGTAATTTACGGAACAATGATGGGACTAGGAATAGTGGATGCTCTCTTCATACTTTTTCTCAGTGGAGCCGCAGGTACAGCAAACATTACGGGAAGCTACTACTTCCAAATCACACTCCGTCGATATGTCCAGCACGCCCTCAAGCAAGTCCCCTATAGTATTTTTATGCCTCTTGAAACTAATTACCTATTAACTCAGAAACGCTATCAGTCGCTTTACATTCCGGAATATTCTTATCTGGAGACGATACGACGCATTCCTGTGTTTATTCAACGAAGTGAACGCCCCAGTAGTCGCCACAGTCTTTATGTCAGGAAAGATACTCTTATACTATACTCTTATTGATTTCCGGGTACTACATTCCCATCTGCCTCTACGGGATTATCCCTTTGCCTATCTATTTATTCTTCTTTACCATTGTTCTTTATGGCTGGGTGGGTGATTATAAATTTCATTTCCAAGACATCTGGAGACATCCACAAGCTTCGTCTCGAGTTGATTGCCAAGTGGAAGTACAAGTCTATTCAAATACGTTAAGTCCTGTCAACCACTCAGAGTCAAAATCGGAAGTTCCAATTACTTTGAAGTGACCACTGGACTCGTCATCACCGACTTGTGTTTGAAACGACTCGTCGCTCTTCTTATTGCAGACTAAAAACACCAACCTGCCTCGTTATGTCCATATAACTGACAGCCGAAGTAACCTTTGGTAAAGAAAACAGATATTAGGAGCAGTCTTTCCGAGTCTAAGGCGTTTGATAGCGGCAATTAAATAAATAAATGACTTGGTAAGCTACATTAAATGGGTTTAGGTTCGAAATATCTGGGGAATCCGAAACTAAAATGTACGAGCTAGAGTAAAAACATGCTTTGGAAAAAGTAGTTCATTTCGATTAACTAATGGAAGGGATATTAAATGAGTTGGAAGGTTTGCTTTTAGATCCTTTAAATCTCTTTCAAATGTTTCCTTCAACTGATCCAAGTCTACAAATTTCCGAACATTGCTTTACAATACTTACAAAATAGTCTTTAGAGTTTAGATGCTCCAATAGGATTTTGTAATGAGGAGCAATTTTATTTTAAACGAATATATAAACGCCTGAAAACAATCTTATTGTATCACGCAATAAGTTATTGCACGTTTTAAATAAAGTAATAAATTATCCGACGAGTTTTGTAGAAATATTTAATTCCATTAGTGACATGTTGGTAGTTTTAATTTATTATTATTGAGTGCTTAGGAATTAATTAATTTTAGAAAGTTCTCTTCAGGTCATGACGGGCGAGTTTGATAAATTCCTTTGCGTTGTTTTGTTTAGCTGCCTGACAAAACATTTTCGTGACTTTTGGCTCACCCAATAACTCTAACGGAATTACGTAGTGAATAGAAAAAAATTTAATTTTCAAAGAATAATTAAACAGATAAGAGCAATGTTATTAAGCCATGCAATACGTTATTGCGGATATTACAGAAAGTAATAAACTACGTCACGTCACTAGTTGAAATACATAGAACGAACGTCCCGTGAAGCCGGATACAATTTTAATTATTTTAAGCTAGTGAACTTATTCAGACGTGCATGCTTAAAGACAGAGTTTAATGTGTGCCATCTGCTATTCTATTCTAATACTTAATTAAACGATCTTCAAAAAAGTGCCACGTTTACATAGCCAGCTTACAATTACGGAAAAGAACTTCAATACAGTTATCTTTAGCCTTGATGCGTTCTTCTTAATTCCCCAGTACGTAATTCTTAGCCTTAATTCAAGTTCCAATACACAAAAATTGTACTCCAAAGCGAATGCAATTAAACACAAAGCGAGAAGAGGAGCAGACAAGTAAATAGTTAACTGAATGTCCGTTAGAGAGACAGGCTTAAATATTTCAGAGCTTTGGGATTTGGTTTCCAATGCCATGTGGACCATAGAGGAAACATATGCTTTGGTTGAATTTAAATGGCGACTAAGTGTGGCGTTAAATAAGAACATTCTAACATAAAATCGAAAATTTGCTCTCCACCATCCGTAAATTCCAGATTCGTATAGCCGTGCCAGAAAGGGAGTGAAGTACTCGCGAGAAAAAAATGATCTCTGAACCACAAAGCGCAAATGCAGTAACAAAAGATTTATAACGCCCTTTGGCTTACCTTTCAAAATGTAAAACGGAACAAAGGGTTTGATCAAATTAGTAATAATCTCAAAATCCTTGGAAAAGTCAATACAAACAAAACTATTGTGTCCAAGGATGGACTGGTTTGTAGGCGTTGCTGGGATTTGTTGTCGAAGATGATTGCTATACACAAAGAACTCGTCTACCTTGTCAAGATAAACTAACCGCTGCTGCAAATTCTGAAGCACTTGTTTGTATTTTGGATGATGACTAATTAAATCAGGAATCTGCGCTTCCTTCAGCGCTGAGACTTGTAATTGCGAATTTCCGAGCGTGTACCACGACATAGTAAAGACTGGCATTGAATAAGTCAACAGAAGGTCCTCAATAGACTTTGGGTAGTTTGTGGGAGGGGCTGGTGCTGTTAGACAGGAAAATACTCGACCTGTATATTCGTTTCCTAAGTTAACTGCGGTGAAATGCCAGGATGCCAACAGAACACAAATTATAAAGCGTTTGCGGGCTGAAGTCATCACTCCATTACCTGCGGCTTGATTCATCAGAATAGAATAGACGGAAAGAAGCATACTGGTTATTCCATATGTTCTGCGGTTTTGGTTGAAGATGTGAATGAAACCGGCAAGGGTAACAAAGCAAATAATGGTGTTGATCCATGTGAGTATATCGAACGGTTGTAGGATGGTCAGGAAATTAAAATAGGAGCGAACGTTAATGAAAGTTACAATTTCAAATTTTTCAACATGTACTGCATAGGCAAGTGTTTGAAGCTTGTACCTAAAAGGGTTAGAGGATACGCCCTGCACTAAACTATTTGTTATGACTGCGAGTGTATGAATATAACAAATCCCATGCGGGAGAACACTGACATGCTTTGGACATATAGTTAAATTGTGTCTGGACATTAGATGCATAAGCAACCGTTCCTCTTCAGTGTAATTTTTTTTTACCATCTCCAAGTTGATGACCCGAGGATCAGAATATTTCTGGAAATTCTCCAATTCAGAGCTTTTTATTAGTGAGTAGGTTTCTGCGCAACTTTTACGAGCATTGAAATGCAAGGAAGTCCATTTTGACTTAAGTTTATCCAACGGTACACCCGTTACAGTGAAGCTGTTTATATTTTGAGGATGAGGGGACGTGGTTTCAGCATGTGTACAGTACGAACAGAAAATATATCCGGTCATGACAAACGGAGGTTCAAAGTTTATGACGAGAAACCTGGAAGAGAGTGCGCGTCTCTCCATCCCATTGTTAAACATGCTTGTGTCCTCAGATTCGTGGGTTCCTTTAGTAAGCAAAAATATCCAATCTGGGTCGTCATTTGAAAGAGATATCCTTCCGATTATTTCATCAGCGAACACAACTTCGCCAACAGTTGAGAGAGTTGGAATATTCGTGTTAATCAGGGCAATGCGACAGTTGGAATGTTTCGTCATAAATGGATACTTACGGCCCACAAGACTTAATTTCCGATTCTCTCCAGTTAAACTAAATACTGAGTGTGTGGAGTGTCCACGTACGCTAATTATCGTGCTGGTTGTATCGCAAACAACTTGTGAATAGTTGGGAATATTCAAACTACTGTAGAAATCAATGTTGCACTCGTTGAAGATGTACAAGAAGTGAGACGGGTCGGTTATTTTCGTGACAGTTTTAGAAGGCGAGCTGAGTGTTAATTTAAAAAGTGATTGAATCAGCAGCAGCGTGAATGGTTTCATTTTGTTAGTAGTTGAGTTTCTTTTTACGGGAATCTTAAAGAACTCTTGAGGGTTTGAACCTAAGCAAAAGTTTGTTAAGACGTTATGCGTTGCAAAATTGAAGTGACACTTGCTTATATACTTAAGAGTAAGTTCAAGATGTTCTTAATAAGCTAAGATTTCGAGCGCAGTTAAAAGTATTTCCTTGCGTCGGTGATATTTGTTGTAAGGTTTGCTTTTATATCAATTAAATCTCTTTACAATTTTGCCTTCAACTAACCCAAAACTTGTTTATAAATTTCCGAACAATGAGTTGCTTTACGTTGCGTTGAGCAAGAGTTACTAAATAATTATTCAAGTGTATTTGCTCTAACAGGATTTCGTAATTAAAACGAGCAATTTAATTTCAACGAATATATAAACGGATGAAAGTATTGTAACACGCACTAGTTTATTGCGCGTTTTACATAAAGTAATCAACTATACGAAGAGTTTTGATGGAATATTTAGTTCCATCTGCGACATGTTAGTTGTTTAAATTTATTATTATTGAGTGCTCAGAAACTAATGATTTTGTAGAAGTTTTCTTCAGGACATCAAATATTCGTGACTTTTGGTTCACCCAATCTAGGTGTGGACTACATAAATGGATGAGAACAATGTTATTAAGTCACGCAATACAGTATGCAGGGTTTAACAGAAAGTAATAAACTGTCAGTTGAACTACAGAGGGTGAACACACTTGTTTGCAACAAACTTAGCAAAATTTAAATCCGCTATTCGCGACTTCTCACGGTCACCAAACACTCACCATAGAATATCTCAGATATTTCTTCACATGATACTAAGATCACCTTAAGCAAATATAGACTTGATATGCCATACTGATGTCACTTAACAAATTATCTAATTATCAAATTTTCCGCAGGTTTAATTTTATTGTCTGCAATCAACAATTTTACAAACATTTTCTTGAGAAGTGTTTAATAGAAATGTGTTAAATGCATTTACTCAAGTATCATGGATTATTGAGGCTATCGGAAAGCAAGAATCTGGCTTTAAGTTTAGATGAAACTGTTCTTAACCAGGTTGAAGATTTGGTAAGATAATTTAATTTTTGAATTAAGCCTGGGGACAAAATATCGTCAACCTGTTGTTTTTGATGTTTAAAATATATATTAGTGAATGTTTCAACTAAATGCTATTCACTTATAAATTGCTAAAAGCGGATCATAGAAGAACAAATTTGTAATTTAAGATTCTTTACAAATCCTAATCACTAAGAGTTTTCATCAATCCATCATTAAGCAGCAAAAATATAAAATTCAGTAACATAGCAGATTTCAAAATCTCATGTCTGGAAACCACCGTTGTTGCTAAATTTCAAAAGACCATACGTAATGAGATTACGGCAGGGTCAACTGCAAAAAGATGAGTCTTAGTGGATGCAGATTAACATTAAGGTCAGACGTTAGTTCCAAAAAAGTGCTTTCACCCTTCTGCACTTACCTTCATTTGCGACAGGTTGGTTTTATTAATTTATTAAGTGTGTGCTTAAAAACTAATGAATTTCATAAGAGAAAGTTCTCTTCATTTTGTTATGAAATGACAAGCGCTTTTAATAAATTGCTTTATGTATTAGTTTGTCACACTACCTGACAAAGAATATTCTTGACTTTTTGTTCATCCAATCTATGCAAAACAAATACACATTTACAAGATTCTCCCGGGGATTTGTAATCATTTGTTAATGAATAATATTGATGAATAGGTGTGTAGAATAGTATAAGATTTTGGACAAATGTGATACTTTAATATGCAATTAGTTAAATGGGATTTTCTTGGTCTATCGGAGCGTACAAATGAAAATAAGAATCACTTTTATTATTATTATACAATATAAATCAATAACAAAAGATATTGTGTCGTCTGGCGTCAAAGGGAAATACTCGGATTACTGGGCAGTTGCGACATGTGATCGATTCATAGTTTATTGATCTGTGAGATGACGTCGGATGGAATATCAATAAAAGAAAATCTCCATGTTTTTTCCGGATGGTTCTTCGAGAGTATAAAACTCCTGTGAGATCTCATAGACGCTCGGTATATTAGTCTTTATGTAAGAAGGTTGTAGGGGCAGATGGACTTTCGATTATACTCTGGTGATCTACGTTTCTTAAGATTAACCAGTTGAAGAAAAAATACCCAAGAAAGTGTCACATAAGATGCATCTAGAGTAGTACGCAGAATTGAATGCAAAGCAATAAGAGTTCTTGTTATATGGTTTGTTTGTTTGTATTTTAGTTATTAAGGCAGCTTGGGAATTAAATACATGTAAGGACATGTCTGTCTGTGCAAGTTCAGTGATAAAATCTAAAATATAATGTTTTTGCTGAGCTAAAGATGGAAGAGTGTCAGATGAGTTATTAAAGAACACTTAACCTCATTTATGAGAGTATAAATGGCTTCACCCGTAATTGACATTCTAAGACAAGTTTAAGAAAGTGAAAGGGATCGATTGAGGAATCTCCTGAGACGTTTATCATTCATGTTAGTGCTGAATGAGTGTAAGAGATCACATGATATTAGCGTGAACAACAGCGTAAAACATATTTATGAATGAACTATTGAATTAGTGAAGGCACTTGAGAAAATACAGGTGAGTAAGATGCTTAGCAGTGGCCAGTTAGGTGGGGGCTCGTAAGATTAATTTGGCAGCTTCTAAAGCCACCGGGTTGAAAAGAGGGACAGGATTAATAGTTGAATATGGAAATGTATTTATTGGGATTGTGCAATTCAGTACTGTCAATGAATTCTTATTAGTGGAAGAATTTGTGCATCGAAAAGAACGGTGTGACCCTCGAGAGTAGCCAGATTACTTGTAATTACATTTTAAATAGTTAAGCCTACCAAGACTTCATAGTTCATAGTGTGGTTTATTTCTGTGACAGATAGTACAATAATTGTTTACACAATTCTTTGTTCATGTGTTATCTTAAAAATTGTCAATACGAAGCGCTGGGGAGACCGTTTTGTGAAGCATCTCAACGTTTTAATAGATCCAAGGAGAAAACGTAGAGCTTCCATAAATGTACTGTGGGCAAAACTTGTTATAGGTTTTACTAGAAACCAAATGCTGTAGCCTTAACCAGTTTCTTCAGATTTAAGACAACATGTTTTTGGGAAGTGGTGAAAAAGTACGGAAGTAGAGTTTCATGTTTGAAATGAGGCGATATGATTTGTTGAACTTGCATGGAGCATTATTAATTTTTCGTTTATAATACACAACACAATGAACTATACATAGGACATGAAAAGTTTCTTAAACTACTGGCCTTGATCTCAATTAGATTGTGAAGCGAAATCAATGCAGACCACGTCACTTCATTAACCTCGCTCTCCCTAGTAATTCGCCAATTACATGGAGACCTGGTTGTTCGACGGAATATTCAGTTTCATATTAAAAATGCTGTTAAGAAACCCATCCTTCTTTACAGTTATACTGGTAGCTCTGTTTAACTTTGTGTCTTTTCGGACCAGTTTCGGAGATGCAAGTAAAAACTTAGAAGGTAAGATATATACTTAGTTAGATACATACACAATCTAAATGTGATTTATTTTAGTTACAGGGTTCCAATATCTCGGATCTTACCGCCCGAACCACGTAACTGGAAGAAAGAATACAATTGAAGACTTTAATCGTTACTACATATCACAAGGAGCGGTAAGTCCAGTTAAAAATTAAAAATGTTACATGCGATGTGAATATTTTTTTAATAGGCTTCATGGGGTACAGCAAGCGAAGATTGCAGTGAAAGGTTCGACTCGGATGAGGGTGAGCTTTTATGGCTCAGCTCATTCGAAGAACTTCAACATATTGCAAAGTTGGTGTTTACTCAGTTT
>JAQGAB010003009.1:0-10529 GCA_034696565.1 Isotomurus graminis
TCTTTCTTTTACAGGAATAGTGTGAATCATTATCATTCGTATCATCAGTATGGATGAAGAAGATTTCGTAGACCACACCCACTTTCATCACAATCATCATTCCCACCGTGCAGACCACGTTTTCCCTTCCCATGATGCTGCGGTGGACTTTCAGTATTTGTACCACAATGACGAAGAATACGAACCATCTCTCGAGCAGAAATATGTCACTCCTTCCATCTCAACTTTGCTCAACCTGAGCACAAGTGTTTTACTCAATTCTACATGGCCAAATATCGAGGCTGGTGATGAATTCCTGTCTGTGGAAGATTCATCTCTGAGTCCCATGAATGGGACGATGTCACCTGAAGACTACGATTCAGAGTCTGGAATCCCCGAAGGGGGATACTCTATCCTACACAGTCTTCCTTGGTGGAGACAACTTCTCTGGGTAGCTCTGTTTGGGATCATGGTAATCGTGGCCAGTGTCGGGAACATTACTGTAATTTGGATTGTTATGGCACACAAAAGGATGCGAACGGTGACAAATTACCTGCTCGTCAACCTGAGTATTGCAGACACAATGGTGTCCACCTTGAACGTCATCCCGAACTTTATTTTCATGCTCACAAGTCACTGGCCGTTTGGAGAGTTCTACTGTAAACTAGTACAGTTTGTCGCAGTTCTATCAATTTGTGCTAGCGTGTTTTCCCTCATGGCTATTGCTTTTGATAGGTAAGTATATAGAATTTTTCTTTTTACATGTGTTTGCATAATGGTACTACAGAAGTAGCCTACCTCAGACAACCCATCATGAGTGTGTATATATGCTCAAAGGAACAAAAAGGTATACCACCACAATAATGCAATGGGGTCCCTTGAGAAATGGTGTTTCCTTTGAAGAGGAAAACTACAAGTGATTTGTTTCCTGCATACAAATCTCGGGCAAAAAAGCTGAAAGCAACTTTTTCCTGATGACAGGCTACATGACGTGGACATTGTGTTTTGTATTGGGAGACTTGTACTCGTCGTGCATTTTCATATCCTCGAGATATCCCTAAGGAGCCTCGTTCCTTCCTCATCCATTTTTTGACTAACAATTTTTATCACCTCATTCACACGCATGCATGCATATTTCAGCTTGTTCTTGATGCCGTACACTGTGTGTCCGTGAAGACTCACGTAAGATTAGCGATTAGGATTTAGGATAGAGTCAGGGTCTTCTGTAAATATTAGTGCAGGGAGGGTCTTTGAATTTTAAAGAGAGTACGTGCAAACATTCGTGCAAAAGGTGGAAAGGCCGATGACGTCCTTCCGTGATTTTGGATTTACATATAAAATATCTCTTAAATTTAGAGTGGGAATGAATATTCTTTAAGTAGGAAGCTTTCTCTATAGCCCCACATGCTCACGTAGACTCGATCACCTTTCCAATTTTCCTAAATCTGTGTGAAAGTACTTTTCCTTGTAGACATTGAAAGTGTCTCTGAGGAAGAAGAAGAAATATGTTGCGGCTGTGAGGTCTCCAGTTCCAAGGAATATATAGTTTATGCAGCAAGAAAACGACAATGAGTAATCTGGAAATGAAGATAAGATACGAGTCGATTACCCAACGAGTGTGCACTCATAATGACGTCTTGAGACTGGGAAAACACTAGTGGCTAAGATATGTGTTGGTAGGATCAAATTTAGAAGTGAAGGAAGCGAAGAAATATCTTTAGGGAAATCAATAAAATCATCATCTCCTTCGGATTTTATGAAGTCTCTGGTGCTGTTGATTTTTTTCTGCAGCAGTCTGCAAGCCGGAATAATGCTTTTAGGAGCCTTTCAATGATATTGTAAAAAGAAGATGAGATAAGGAGAGCAAAGATGCCAAGTGTGTCTCTATCTCAAGTTCCAACTGGTGAAGGGATGCCAGCAGAGAGATGGTCCAAGGGATATGATGACTAGGGCTATTCTTATGATATGTGAGTGAGAACATCAAGTAAACACTATCATAGACGCTCTAATGCTCTTTCATAGTTTTCTCTTGCCTCCTAGAGGTTGAAATACTTTCATTCCGCAGACCTACAGACCTATATTTTCTGTCAGAATGGTTGTGTAATCCTCAATCCACATGAATCCGAGAGGAAAGTCTTATCTGATCCAGAGTGTGGTTTAGTTTCAATAAGATTAGTGTACTTGTAGGCTGATGGATGAAATGCTAGTTCATCCTTGACAAACCCAGTGAACCAGAAAAGGCATAAGAGATACCATTTCTGTCGTATTGATGGAAGACACGAACGAAGGATTTCAGCTGCATGTAATCTAAAAATGATACAAGTGTAATCTCTCTTTTCTTTGTGAGAGATTTGAGTAAAGTCAAAATCTAAAATGTAGTTTAACTGCATGTCTCTTATTTTCTTATTTCACCAGGAAGTTAAACTTTCCTGGAGACGTAAAATTCCAAATATCTTTTAATTTAAATCCTTTCTAGTGTAAAAAGTTTGCTTATTCTGCCCTGTATATATTTATATACAATTGAGTAAACTGCCGGAAGGAAAGAGAGCATGTGGTGAAGGAACTGGTGGTACAGTTGGAGGAAAAAGGAAAGCCTGAGATTGAACCGTACAAAATGATCTCATCATTTCATTTTGAGAAAGAAGGGTCTGTAATAGAAACTTTCAATTCCAGAAGGCTTTGTGGTGGTAAAGCGACGGTTTCCAGACTGACTTTCACTTTTACCACACCGAAACTGGAGATGAGCGTTGTGTGTTATATTCCAGTTTTTACCGTTAAGGGTAAGGCTAAGGTCTGGATTCTTCAGGGTTGGGTTGGAACCACTTCATAGCTTTAGACTTCACCAGATCCATGCAACAGTTTCATTTCAGTACGCAATAAACTTGAAGAAACTGCTCGAAGGGTTATTTTGTGTATACTTTCTTCTGGAGTATAATTCACAACTGGTTCATTCTCCTGAGAAACTTGACACTTTCTGAAATTAAGATATGGAAATGGCTGAGATGAGTGTATGATGGGCGGATGAATTCATGGAAGTGTAACTGAATACAATAATGAGCCTGATGAAGACTTTTCTCTCCTTTCGGGCATAAAGAAAATGCAAGGAGATGACGGCGTAATTATGGAAATTCCATATAGCCATCGGAGAAAGGAAGGAACTTTTTCCTTCCATTTGCAAGTTTAGTCTCACAATAATGACTTCCACCTATACATGTTTTCTCCAGGCTTTTATCACTTTATTTATTATCCTGACATTATTCTGCTAACTGCTGTGGTCGGAAAATTTAGATGAATCTATAGAGTGTACAAAAGAGTGTCTGAGGAAAAAGATAAAAGGCCTGTTTTAAGTAAGACCATTATTTGCTTCAGTATTTTATTTGTTTGCCCATACTTCTATCATAGCTTGAGTTATTAATCAATCTTACTCCAGCATCTTCATTTACGGTACTTATAGAAAAGACGAATAGGGAACCTAAAGAAAAATATTTTCCTCAAAGCATTTAAACCTTTTATCTGTTGTCCAAATTCTTTGAAAAATTGCGCAGTGTTTGTACGTCTAAATCCTCTGAGAGCCAAGAAGGAAACTTAGGTCTTGAGTCATATGTAACAATGAGATAGGTAATTCATGGCAGGTCTTCTGCTGCATGAGTGATTCAGGAACTATGGATGTAGCTTCAATTTGATTTGAACGAAAGTGATCGCACAGGGAGTCAAGTATATACAGAAGGTACGGCTGTTGATGTTGAGAATCAAGCCTTGAGATGTGTGATAATATTACAAAGTTCGTATAAAAGTGCGTAACAAGCAGACACACACATGTAAAATACATCCGGCTCACCTACACTAAAGTTGTTTTCTCCAGGCACAGGAAATAATAAAGCAGAGAAAGCACATCCTACATACGTATTGCATTAGAACATTAGAAGCTGCGTAGGCTGCCAGTAATGATAAACCTGTCAAAATAACGGGTTGAGAAAGACTTAACTAACTAAATTATTCAAATCCCGTCATCTCCAGTGTAGATAATCGGATTTTTTGCTGTTATGTGACTTTCCTGACCAGATTTTTCCCACTCTATTCCTGAACATACACCTACACATGTCTATACACCGAAAATATAAATTTTTAATGTATTCCTTACATCGTGCCGTTTGATTTTAAGGTTTGGCTACTCTGTGAGAAAACTGTGTAATAACTGTTGTCATATGGGTTACAATAAGACACACCAGACAAATACATATGTCCTGAGTGCTTTGCTTTCCCTGACATTCATAAGTATGAGATGAGCTGAGAAGTAGGTTGTGTGCACGAGGGATTTTGTGGAACTCGAGTTATTGTAACTACACAGTATTCCTATATATATCTACATTTCTACCCACGTCACTTCGCCTTCACGACTTTCACCAGGTTTCACCTGCTGTTGTACCTTTCTTTCTGAAGTTTCTCATAATCTTTCACATTTTTAGGGGTCACAAAGCGTAGGTCGTAAATCATGGCATGAATTCAACAAATTTTGCGCAGCTTTTTGGACTTGTTCAGACTTAATAATCTATCTGTCAGGAGAGCATAGGTGGAAGATAAAGTATTTACAGTCAAACGGTTGATGTTCACTTGATTGCTCTCTTTCATGTGAGGATGTGTAATGGAAACAGATGATAAAGTGCATTTATGTGTGTGTTTGTATCATATTACTAACCGACGTGTCGAGTGCCAGAAACTTTTAAGACCCAAGTTGTAACTGGGAACATCGCGTACACTGGGGAATGCTGCTCAAACTTATGAGTCCTTGTGGAATTTTTGTTGCAGATATACAGCGATTATGAATCCTTTACGACCCCGCATGGGAAAAAGACTGACTCTTGGGATCGCTATGATGATTTGGGTACTTGGGATCATCTTGGGAGCTCCACATTTCATATTTTGCACTACTTTTGAAAGAGCGATTTCTCAAACAGAAAGCGTTGTCCTGTGCTATGCTGAATGGCCTGACGGTCCACAAACGGAAAGTCATCAGGAGTACCTGTAAGTGAATTACTTTTTCATGTATTTTCCGAGTTTTTTTGTTACTATTCTTAATTAATGTATATTTTGAAGTTCGATATAAAAACATGGATTGAAAATCGCCCAAAAGTTATTACACGAAATTGTGAATTGTGCTTCCAATTCCACATGGCAAGTAAAAGTTTACGGACTAGTGAGACTATAGATCCAAGCATAATATTGCTAAAGAAAGTCGAAAATCGCTCATGGGACTATCACAAAATTTTATAGGCCCGAAAGGATTTTTATATGATTAGTTTCTGAGAATTCACTCATCCAAAGTTTAGCATCTTTATGTGTTATCCTGTAAGTAAAAACTTTTAGGTTAGGAATTCAAAATCTTGATGTAGGTTCATTGGAAAGAATTGAATTCGTTGGAAATGGGAACGTATGAGTGAACAATATTTTCGAGGAGCTGAGCCGAGTATTCAGGCACAAAACCACTTGCGTCATTAAAAACTACCACTAGGGATTTGTATTGTTACACGTCATTCTCAGAAAGAATTTTCGTTGTTAGCAAAGAGATTCACAAAAAATCTCCAGATTAAAGAGAAAAATCCAATGCACTTCGTAGAAAGAAAACTGCTGCCTTTTGTGCTTCAAATATGGACATTTGTTTAAATCAAAAGATGAAAAATGTGCGGAAGTACATACAACTGTGTTTTTGATCTTCTAGGCGAACTTTCACAAGGTACAGGTCCTTTTATTCTTACTCTGGAGATAAGACGCGTGCAGAAGGCACATAGTCCTTGAAAATATAGTATTTAATAATCACGCCAAAGTTAGGAAGTCTGTTTGATTATGCAGGAACGGTTGAAGTAACTAATAAGTCACTAGAGCTCAAAATTGTATATTGAATTAAGCCGTATTTCATTACATTTTGTAGCAAGTTCAAGTATCTCTAGTGGACGAGATGATGACAGTGATGTGCAGCTAATAATTAATAATGCTCCTTTCTCTCTTTCTTAATAATTTTATTTCCTGGTTCCCTCAACTAAACATAAGTAGTATTTACTACAAAATGTCAGATGAAATATTTTCTGCAAATAAGTTTAAACCAGCAGACATTTTTACCGTCCTTGGGAGTCACGAAATCTCTTAACTACGGCACAGCAAAATGAGAAAACTTATTTGCTAAGCTCATTAAATGTCAAAGACTGCTTTTAAAATCCTTAAACACAGTAACAGTTACAAAACATTTACGAGTACATGGGGCACATTAAGAATGGGGAAAGTATCAAGACTTTTTATCTGCTATCAGCTGCATTTTCCTAAGTTGTTAGTTGTAGAGTTCCAGGAAGTCTGCATAAAGAGAGTTCTCCTGCACCGATACATTTGGTAAAGGAGAAATGTATTTGACCTTCCGTATAGACTACGAAACAACCTTCACCTGGTAATTAAATGAAGGCAGCATTATCAAAATGAAATTACTTTCAAAAGTTGAATGTTAATTTGGCTGCCAACGTGAAGAATCTTAACCACTTCCTGTTTCTTTCCTGTATTCCAGTGACTCCAGTACTTAATGACTCATTTAACATTTCATTCAACAGCGTTGTTGATTATGAGGGTTGAAAGTTTGTAAAGTAAATCTTTTGTGTTCTAGTCTTCCAATATGTTGAAAGTCTAATATCCTTTTCAACACATCCTATTCAATACCTCAGGAAGTGTTTGTGCATTGAAATACGTTGAAAGCATAGTCTTGATGTATGCAGTGTGGTTTGATGTTGTGATGGTGGTGATGTAGGCCATTAGTTTTGTGCAGAGACATGTATATATTAGTAGAAGGTTTTGTGGGACTTGTGTGCAAGAAGTATAGTGAAAGCGTGTAAAATCTACGATGTAGTCAAGTAGAAGAGAAAGGGAAAGAGAAAGTCCAAAAGTTAACAACAACAATAGAATTAGCGTAGAAAATACTCCGCAATTTAATTGGCCTTAATGAGATTCTGGATGGACTGCAAAATGCTTTCTAACAAGTAAAGTTTCTCTTTTCTCTTATGTATCCAACAGGTACAACGTGTTTTTCATGATCTTCACCTACTTCGTACCGATTGCAGCCATGTGTTACACTTATACACGAGTAGGTATTGAGCTTTGGGGATCCAAGTCCATTGGAGAATGCACTCAACGGCAACTAGACAACATTAAGTCTAAGAGACGGGTAAGATGGATTTTTGACAGCTGCTCTAATTACTCATTCACCCAACGACTTCAATTAAGACTCTAGATCACTAAGATGGACATATTTTCGAACAATTCCAACACACACGCGTACACATTTCTATTGTAATGCTCCAATCCTTATTTTTAGTACGGAAAGTCAATTCACGCCCTTATCATTCCATCTAATGCTTCAAAGGAGAGAGAGTATTGGTTTTTCTCCGAATGAAAATAGAATTGAGTAGTCATTAGAAGTCATTCCACGTACAAAGTAAAAAGGCTTGTTGTTGGTGATCTTGTGAATTGTTCTCATCAAGTAAGAGAAATCCTTCTTTACAAGCCAAGGAAGACTTTGAATGAATACTGCCGAACACATATCACAAAGCTCTTGGTGGTTGCTCATAATATAGCTTTATACTTCAAATACTAAAGGCATCAGGAACGACAAGAAGCATGAGAATAACGCCATACGGTACCTGGAGAAAGTTTAGAGAACAAAAGCTCACACAGTTATTTAGAATTTTGAATCCTCTAACCATCCTTCCATGATGACGATGGTTGTGAAAGATTCCACTTCTGTAATTTGATGACTTAAGATTCAAAGCACGATGTGAAGAGTACTTGTACCCTCTTCCAAATGGAGTCAGTGAGAAATCGGGGTTGCTTTATGTGCTTGACGTGTGGGAGAAAGCAAAGATGCACACAGAACTTCGCAGAAATGCGGAAGGGTAAGTCATGAGTGTGTATGTATGTATGTAATCCCATTGTTATATTGTGAAAGGAACATATTGCGTTAGACACATATTGCATATTTCTATAATAGATGTGTCCCCACAAACCTGGTTCACTTTTGATCGATGTAAACCCAAAGAACAGAGTTTGGGAGAATAATATAAAAACAGGAAACGAGAAACAAAAGTGAAATTGACTTTAGTCTCAAAGACTTGATTGTGAAATCAAAAGAGACGAATCGATTTCCGATTTCGGTGGCAATAAAGGTCCACAATGACCTTAATGGTAGAGAGACCGAATAAGATAGAAGTTGAAGTGGAGGAGATCTTTATAATAGTTTGTGTGGGTTATAGAGGTGGTTGGTTGGATGGCTGCAATAAAAAAGGGATATGTACACACTACTTGTCGTGGTCTTTGATTGTTGTGCCAGGCACTGGTAGTATCCCCTTGTTGATGATAAAAATAAATTTTGTACAGGTCTAGTAACTCATGAGAGTTTGAGAATCCTCGTGTACACTTTTAGCATTGAGGTCTACACATTTCTGTATCGCAAGATGGCTTATCTTTTTACTACTTGGGAGAAAGTGCAGTGTGTTTTTCGTTTTTTACCGTTACCCAACCTCTTGCTTAGCAGCACCCATTGGGAGTGAGTCTTTCATCGACGATAAAACACACAGAGTCATCAAAAACTAATCAGGCTACATTTACTACTTGATGATACAATGGAAACTCACTTTAGTACTTACTACGTACAAAGTATATATAAGTACGGCATGAAATAAACGCTCGTCATGAAGATGAGCCTTGAGAAGATTGAGTTGTTTTGTGGTAGTGAAAGTAGTAACTATTATACATGAGCAAACAATAAGTAATACTGTCAGTTGATGGTGTACTAGATAGGCTTGTTCTGTGTATTTAGACACAGATTGGAGACGGCGGTGGACCCGTTAAGTGCGATTGATAAGCATAATGATACATACAGTATATTTAGCGCAATGCTTTATAGAAATAAATAATATTCGGTATGGTTAATCAAAATGAATCCCTTTCTCTTTCCATCCAACGTAAGGAAGTTGATTGAATGGGCCACTCGACGAGAGACACTCATAATCCTGCTTCTCTCTTACACTATGTGGCCCGAAACATAATTCACTCAGCAAAGCTTTAATATAAGGAAGCAATATGGGTATTAATTAATCCTGAGTAACATAACTACCTAGTGAAAGGGCAGATATATACAGAGCACAGACTACAGACACACACAAAAATATATGGAGAGACTGAGTTATTAATTCACTCAATGATTTAAGCCATTGAGGTTTGGGCTGATTTGATGAATCAGGAAATTCTGTAATTGGAATTCCTACATTGCTTTCTCCGTATGAAACGGCTGTTCCCACAGAATTGTTCATTTAAGTAGAAGCATAGACTAAAGTTCTTCGTCCATGAAGTAGAAGACACACTCATCATATTGATCATATGTCGCAAAAGTTTTGTATGTATATGTGATATGATTTGTCTTTCTTTCAGGTGGTGAAGATGATGATCGTGGTCGTCATTATTTTTACGTTCTGCTGGCTACCATTCCATATTTATTTTATTTGGGTCTCTGTGTGGCCTGATATCACTCTCCAATTTTTTGTCCGTGAAGTGTACTTAGGAATCTATTGTTTGGCGATGTCTAACTCTATGTACAACCCGATGATCTACTGCTATATGAATAACAGGTACGTTTCTTATCCAAACCTTTTCTGAATTAAAGGCTTATCACTTTCTCCACTGCAACGAAATGGCGGAAGACCTTTGTTGTTTGTAGAGGTTTCTGCACTTACCTGATTCTATGGGTTTTGGAGTGAATTACGGTTTTGTGTTCATCACTTCAAGGATGAATTTAATACATACGTACTCCAGTTTACAGTGTGGTTCTCTTTGAACCTGAAAAGCTGTTTGAAATGTGAAAGAGATGAAACTGTCGGGGGGTTATTTTGGGGCACCAAGGTTGTATTTGGACATATGAGATAGTTTTATCTCAAAGGTATTAGAAGAACTGTAAAAGTCCGCGTGTGTGATGGTGAAAGAACCTACTTCGTCTTCCACGAGGGTAATGAGGTGGAAGGTAATTGCGAAACTTTGTCTTGCTCTTGGATTCTCTTTTGAATCTTATTTCAAAAGAACTGTGTAAATATGCACGGGAAATTGTGACGTAGGTTGTTGAGAACTTCCAGAACGTATGGAAGTATGCATACTTTTACCGTATCACTATAACATAAATGTGCTGATGCACAAGAAATTCGCACTTTACACTCGTTTCACAGGCAAAATACTATGCTAAATTGCAAAATAATGGAAGATACTGCCAGACATGCACTGCGGGAAGAATGACATCATTGATTTCCACTTTGCACCCTGGCAATTCTTTCTTTTACTGAAAAATTACAGTAAAATAACACTTTCACTTGTGTTACTTTCCTCAGGAATGTTCTGGAAACTTTCTTGTATGCAATTTCCCTTCATCCAATTCTGAGAAGTTTGTTCAGGCGTAAGTTGAGCAATATTAGTAAATGTGAATTGCTGTGGTGGGGGTGCTTAAACAAGATGGTGAGTATGGAAATATGCAACAA
>JAQGAB010003010.1:0-10527 GCA_034696565.1 Isotomurus graminis
TAAACCCCCCGCCCCTCCCACTAAACGTCCTTAAGACTTTCCGCAGACTGGAACCCTCCCGAGTGCCACCGAATTAAGTCGCCTCAGGAATCAAACCGTGCCACCACACCCCCTCACCGCCTCACAAGTCTTGATTAACCCTTGGCTGTCTTATCTATGCGGTGTGCCACACACACTCTAAAGGATAAGCCACACCCACTTAGCGTTAGACCCACCAACTACCCCCTGACCCCCACAAACGTCCATTTCAGCTGAGGAGTCTCTGGTCTCTCATTAAGCACACGACACGCACCACAAGACAAACCCCCTACCCCATGTTCAGTGGAGTGCTGACTTGAGGTCAAAGGTCAACGCAGGCAGCTTAAGGGAAAGTGAGACTACCATGCCAAACGATGACAGATGTGCGTTGGAGATGAGGGAGGTCCCTACCAGACATCTCACTCCACTTCGCCTTCCTCACGCAGCGCACTTAATCTTTGTGGGTGTGACTAAGCGTGGCAGACGAGGCATTCCTCAACGCTCACCTCCCCCCTCCAAGTTCACCTCAACTCCAACCACCCCAGCGCGCAAGACTTCTCCGCGGTAGTCGACCTCAAGAGTGTCAAAGGAGAAGGACCAGAGGAGTTTCAAAACGCAAATTAGAAATTGATCTTTAATTCATTTTATTTCAATTAACGCTGATGGATCTCCGGAAGGAAATGTGCTGTATTCGACACCTCAGCAGGCTATTTGGTCCACTTGGGCTCCGTTTGCTTTTGGAAATCCGCGTTGTTCAGCGACGTTCCTCAGCATCTCCAGCGTCGCAGGGGGCAGCGTCCGCTCCCTCGACAGAATATGAAGTCCGTAGCAGGACGAGTGTCCCTTATTGCCGCACAACATGAGGACTGCCCAGTTGGCGTAATCCGTCGTCACCCACGTGTACATCCACCACCCACCTGAAATATTCGAAACATGAAATGCCGACTTCCCAGCCGCACCTCCAATTACCTTCAGTCTTCCATTGGTTAGGAGAGTGGGTGTCCACCGTGAAATCAAACTTCCTTTCGCTTTTGTCGCCTGACTTCCCCCACCTGCCACAAACAAATTAAAATCCTCATCCAACAATCATTTCCCACGTGACGAGTACCTCTGAGTCCGCTCGACCGTTGACCCCCTCAAATTCAAAACCCAC
The DNA here is from genome assembly GCA_034696565.1 of Isotomurus graminis. NCBI lineage: Eukaryota > Metazoa > Arthropoda > Collembola > Entomobryomorpha > Isotomidae > Isotomurus > Isotomurus graminis. The sequence goes on from JAQGAB010003010.1 coordinate 1,172, forward strand.
TCTTGACACGGAACGGGAGAATAACGACCATCCTTTTTTATCACTTCAATCAAGCGCCAACCTCCCATCGCCTATTCAATCAGAGTAGGTTGGTTAGGATGACCGCGCGAAGGAGGAAGGCGGAGTTACCTGTGACACGTTAAACGCCGTCTGTCCTCCCAACTCCCACGCAGACGTCTTGTGGTCCAGCGTCGCAGCCAATCTTCGCAGAGTCCCCTCCACGTCCTCCAGCCGTTTCTCCGCCTCAATGCCCTCCGTCTCAGCAGCGACGCGACAGCTCCTCGAACTCTCCTTCACTTTACTCACCTCCACAGACGTCTCCGTCTCCAAGTTAATCAGCAACTGACGAGTTTCCTCCGCGCGCAGAGTTTTCTCCTCCGCCGTCCACGTCAACTGCTTCCCCAACTGTCCCTTCAGCAACTCGACTTCCCTCCGCAGTTCCTCCTCCCCCAAAGCGGAGTTCCCTTCCAGCCGCGCCACCTGATTCTCCAGTCGAAATTTCTCACTTTCCAGCTTCTCCATCTGCTCATTCCTCTCCCGAGACACGTTACACTTGAATTGATCCGCTGCTTCTGATTTGGTGATTGCAGGCCGTCTTGGCCTGTTGGGATCGAACACGGAGCAGTCCTCCAGGTACGTCCGGGTCTGCCGGTCGTCTTGGGCGCTGCTAAAACCCGAGAGAGCGAAACTGCTAATCAGCAACAACGCAAGGGCACCCGAGGGACTCATCACTCCAGAAATATATTACGGCGACTCTATTTAAGTCACTGGAATATTCACTTTCACCCAGACACACCAAAGGCCACTCTGTCCGAGTTCACACACGACTCCCGTTGAAAAGTGCAAAGGAAACGTTTATATTTGCCACAAACGTTTGGAAGAATGTATCAAACGAATAATAAAAACGTCGTGTGGTTCAAACGAACGTATTTAATCAGAAAGACTACGCAACACGAACTGCCGATTAACCAAAGAAAGAAACTCACTCGACTCCAACGAATATTCACAAGATTAGGACAAATCACAAAACGACATTTCTAGAGTCCAGCCCCACCGCATTTCCTTCCTAAAAGCGTCTCATGACACTCCTTATCACTCACAGAAACGTTTCGTACTTCCTCTTCAGCCGAAGGGATGCTCACATGAGTTCAAAGGTCAACGGATTGCTTAATAGAAAGAAAGAAGATATACCCAGCACGATGAATACTCACAATGGAACCAGGTGTGAAGGTAATCGAGCTAACTTGTCTAGCATATTTATGAAAGTCTTCCAATTACCCAATTAAATATTTTGGTCCACGCGGGCCACGTTAAGAAGTTTTGGCTGCGCCAAGGTGACCCTACGAAGATCTGTATGATATAACTGATAAGCCATTGCCATTGATTTGTAGACCTAAAGAGATCGAAGTGGAGAGGTTAATATTCTTGACCTCCGCGGGATGTAAAATATCGCAGTGAAATATTGAGGTTGCACATTTTATATGCCCAGAGTTAAGCTTACAATGAAATGATCAAAGATGCACTCTTGTTATGGGAAAAATAACGCTTGACCATTTACCTTGACCTACTAATAGTTTAAGTTCTACTCTCTGAGGTTTCATTTATCATTATTTGAACTTCTAACATGTTTTTAAGGATTTTACCCAGTTGCTCAATGATATTCAGAATGGGGAGTTTCAATAGCACTCAGAGGTTATGCAGTAGTCAAGGCAAATTAGACTACCAAAATGGTTCATCAAGTGCTTATCTGTATATCTCAGCTGTATATGAATAATCCAAGATTTAAACCGAACATAGAATAGATTAAAACGGCATTGTTATCTGTGTTTTTAGTTATGTTACCTTCGGCTAGCTTTAAAGTAATGTTAATTGTGAGATTAGTTGTTTTGGGTCTAATCACTCATTTCTCTCGTTCCTATTTATTTCTCTTAATACTTCACATAAATCCAATGCAGTTTTATTCTTTCGATTTCTGCGAGAATTCTTATATTATTATTATTTCATTTATATCCTTTCGAAGACTATGTGACACACTCAATCTATATTAATACGATTTGAAATACACATTTCACTATAATTATGTGTATGATTAGCTTTTCTATAAAGTCTAAGATGTAATACTTGATAATCTAACAATCACAATACACGAAGTGATAACAATGATATCGGAGAGAGCAGTAAAATTTTACAAAGAAACTGCTAAAGATTCTATGACTTCATTTGGTTTTTATAAAGAGGAGACGCTTAGTATACCATTTGTCTAATAAGTATATCATTACTCCTGGAAAAGTAATACAGTTGTGTGAGGTCAGTTTCCTTTTTTACATTCATTCTAGTCATAAAACCTAAGAGGGACAGAAAAGAGTCAATATGGGTAAAGTAGATCTTACAAGTACAATTATATCTTCAGTCTTTGGTCTTCAGACGAATTGGGAAGGATGAGAATTGATGATGGTTATTCTTCAGACTGTTATTGTCTAACAGGTATTTCCTAAATTGTAAAGGCCATGCGCTTGAAAAGTTATTTTAAATTTCAACTAAAGAGCGCTGTAAGAAATCGTTTGGCTATATTACTGCTTTTTTAGTTCTAAAAGCTCGCAAAGTTACACTTAAATGCAAAAGTATAACACATCAATTCATAATAAGGAAGTTTACTCTAATTTCATGCCGAAATTATAAAACTAAACTTGACGTGTATCTATTAAAAAATACTGTAACAATGAAGAGCAGTTAATTTACCGTGAACACTTAACAAGCTTGCATTGTAAGACAGGATCCAGTAAAATTAAAGTTTATCTCGGCTTCCCTCAGCCTGGCTCACTACTCACATTAATGAAAGGAAATTCATCACTTCCGTTCATCCTATTGCAGACGTACAAAAAAGCATCACTATCGAGTTAATTAAGTTAATTTGCGGTTTTTGATCCTTGTTTGCTTTTTGATTCTGGAGTACACAAGAATTAAATACATGTTGGACAGGAATATCCTAACTAATCATTACTTCGTGTGGAGTGACATGACTCACACCACTAGCTTACATTTAAGCAACATCAACGCTCCCCAATTAGTCTTAACTGTTAAAAACATAATGGCATCACTAACCACGAATAAGTTGATTGCGGTTTTTGACTTAGGCATTTTTTCTTTTGCTTTTTAATTTTATTCCACAAAATTATTCTTAATTATAATGTTGGTCATTGAACTGTTGGCTTGTGCATGCATCGAAATATAAAGCCTTTCTATGTAACAATCCAAAGGTGCATTTTTACATTCGACAACACAAAACACACGTCGTCGGTGCGATTAATTCGAACACTCATTACCATACATTATTTTAAATATTTTACTCATTAGTCATTCTATCTTTGAGGTTTCCTAAAAGAAACTTTTTGATTACTACTAAACTCTGGTGTTCTTGAAGTTTAAAGTGACCAAAATCCACCGTCTCTTTTATTTAGACACAAAAATCGATGCACTGATGTCGTCGAAACAGATGTGATTTCTTATTATACGTTAGGACAATTACACAGACTGCTCATTAAGCTTCAACTTGACAAGTCTTAATTAACCTTAAAATTTTTTGCTGGTCTTCCAAAAAAAACTCAAAATAAAATGAGAGTGTGATTGGGATGTGAACATTCTTCCTAACCCATACGACATTCATCTCAAGTAAAGTACATTCGCAAATGGTTATCCTCAACTACAATTTCACCCGTTGACCCGAATCTTCTCAAAGTCAATCATCCAAAGAAGCACCCATTCTGTGGGTGAACAAGAAATGATTGAATATTAAACAGGATGAAGTTATTCTTGGAAAATAAAGGAGATAAGAGGAGTCACTAAGTCATTTGGATAAAATTCAAGTTGTGTCCTCTCACACATATTACTCAATTAAATGAGTAAACAGATCCTTTCCATAATGTGATATTTTTTGCCAATGAAGTTGAGTGTACTAAACATCCATAGACACAGCTTTCACACAACAGCCGTCCAGGAATTCTGACTAATTAGCAAAGATTATGAACGGAACCTTTTGCCAACTAATATTCACAAATGACGATGATAACTTTTTATTTGTTCATTAGCTTTTGGCAAATTCAGTCCACTTTTAGTTGCAGGCGATCTTTTACGGTTCCAAGTTTCTTGTGTCTTCCCAATCTTCTCTTTTGTAATGGGACGTCCAGGTTTGTTCACACTCGTCCTTTGGATCTACACGATTCTTTTGCAACTGGCTTCTGCCGATGTCTCCCTTAAACTGCAATCTTCTCTCCAACTTCCCACTGCCAATTCTGTGAGAATCAAAAGACAAACTTCAGCCGAAGAATGCATTGAAAATATCCTCCGCCGGGTGATCAAATTGGAAGATGACGTGGCGGTGGCAACGTCTCAAATTTCAGGGAAAGCTGACGTCGCCAACATCCAAACTGCCTTGGACGGAGTGAGTGAATTCATCAAGTGGTTTCTCTAATCGCAGTGTTGTGTGATCAGGTGTTAATAGATTTTGCGAATATTTCAGCCGCAGGGAAATTTTAAAGCTTTGGGGTTCCATGAAGATTTCAATACTGAAAACACCCCAACTGGCAGCATGCAACCTTAAACTAACCCTGACCAACAATTTTGACCGCGGACCAAAAATAACTTTAAATTTATAGTTCAGAAGTTAAGATATTTCATGAATTTATTTGTAATTTTTTAAATCACCAATCTCAACCTGAATTTACATGAAAAGAAAATCTTACTATAATCTCTTAGTTACTTCGGTGATCGGAATGACTTTTTATAGTACAAACTTATTAAGTGATTTAATAATTAATTAATAAGCTCAAGTTTATCAATATCACTATTTTAAAGAAATGTTAAGTATATACTGCAAAAAACTAATTGCACTTACACTTCAAATTAGTGTCAATTAATTAAATGTTCTATCATCAATTAATTCTATTATTATAAATATAGTTTCATAATAGAGGGCCTGCATAAACATTTATCAATTTTTCTGGTAGTTTTGTGCTCCGTTTATGTAAAATTATTTTAGAGCTACGCATTTGACACAAAACTTAACGAGAATAAATTAAACTAAATTAAGCAAAATGTATCCATAAACTACATATATTTAGTTTTATACAACTCACTGAAAACCGTTGTCTAGAAATACTTCTCCCAAGCAATGGGGAATTCAAGGTTCGTTTACATGAAGGCTTTTCTAAATTGTTTATACTTTAAGGTGCAACAGGGAATTTTGTCTGTACGTTCATCCTTAATTTAATCACTTAAATTGAGTAGTAATCTAAAAGGGTTCGGTTAATATTAAAAGCTCGTCAAGAATACTGTCAATGTCACATCGCGCAGCCTCATCCCCGTCCTCTGCTGGTGCTGGAGTGGGACTAGTTGGCGCCTCAGATTGTCCATCACTTGTTACAGATCTTGGTACGGCTTCTACCGCGCCCTTGTCTTCCTCATCAGGCATAAAATTAACTTCGTTGCTTGCTGGACTTCTTAAAACTTCCAGTTCATTCCAAGAAACTTCCGGAACGTCACTATCGCGTGTTGATTCGTCAGAGGAGCTACCGGAATTTGCAGTTGAAATTTTACCTAACACTGAGTTCTGAATGTTTGGATCCTCAATATCTATTTGCAGCGAATGGAGGACACCGTTGGATTGTGATGTCTCCTTGTCTTCATTCAGTTGGACGTGTGTTTGGGCAGATCCCTCGCGTGAATTTCCATGATCATCTTCTTCAACATTTTCTGCGCAGTCTGGCGTACAAAGAACTGCAAGGCCGGCGAGAATGTTAAATATAGTGCAAAGGCTGAACTCGAGTGTCATTCCCCATGTCCCACCGATGACCCCTTGCATTAAAAAATTCAAATTATGTTAAGTCAATAAATTAAATGTTGTGCTATATCAAAAACGACATACCAAAAAGAATGGAGAAACTGTACTGCAGTTTCCTTTCTCTTGTTGGAACAGAATTTGATCCATGCGCCACGTGAACGATGGACGTAACCGAGTCGTTCCTGTGAAAATATTTTAAACGTAAATGTTTGTTTGAATTTTTTTATTACCTGAGTTGTAATTACCTAAGTCCCTTATGCAAAGAGTAGTCAAAAAACTTCCGTTGATGGTACGGAAGATAGGACACATCAGCGTCATATTTTATTTCCGTGCAGGGTGAGTAGCACACAGGATCTCTGCATAACTTTTCATATCCCCCTTTCTCAAGAATAGCTATAAACATACAAAATAAATTTGTTTCTCTGTACGTTTAAAGTTTTTTGGATATTATTGTTGCACCTTTTGCACTTCTCACGCATTCGACTTGCATTGGGCCACACAATCTCTCGTTTTCGCCCTCTTACAAAAGAAAAAATAGAATTCAAATTAAGGCAAGGATGAAATTATTTGTTTATTTAAGCTTAAGGATAAGCTTGGAAATTAATAATGTATATAAACTTACCGCTCAATGTTAGAAGAGAACAGTGGCATGATTCCCGGATTTTTCGTCCTAAGCATTCTTGATGACAGTTGGAAACGGTGTAGATATTAAAGTTGGACAATGGATTCTCTTCCTGAAAGTAGCATTTCCTTTTTTCCTGTGTTATGACAACGCATCTTTTTAAAATAAATTATAAATATTTATATTGGAGAATACTTTGTTTGACTTACAATGCTAAGAGTTTTAATTTGTTTATCAGCAATAGTTAACTCAGATTTAACTTTTATGAAAACCTCTTTGTTTGGAGGGACAGTGATTCCTGTCTGCATAATTCTGGGCTCCTCAAATGGAGAATGAATTCCAATCTGAAATCAATGTAGTTGCTCGTTAGGTTCTATTTATTTTTCGTCTGACCTCAGTACCATATATCCGTATGAGTCTACAATTGGACAAGATGACCCTTCATCATCCTCGAAGATCAGCATAAACGAAAGTCCAGTGACCTTCCCAGCATGATGCTGCGCTCTGGGGTAGACCAGGTTGAACAAGTCCATAATCCCATCCACAGAAACAGACGAATCGGACCGAAATTTTTCCCACTCAGTGATTTCCGTGTCATTGTGTGTGTGATTGTGAAACAGAGATATCAAACCTCTTCGCCTATTAGATCATCGATATGGTCAATTCTTTAAGCCCGATATAATATTAGAGCACATTGGGAATTATGTTGATTATACTTTCGAAGTATCTGATCAGGAATCCGATTAAATGAGCAACCTGTACCAACGTCAGTCTGAATAGGTACGAATACATCCGAGCAACTCTGTATATCTCCTTCCCAAACGCAAGCAGCCAAAATGTGGTTACAATCAATAATTTTCTAAACCAACACAGCAGAAATTAATCTTGTTTGTCCCTTAAATCTCCATCAATTTAAAAACCTTCGTCTTACATTTTTCAGAAATGGAAGGACAGTTTCGCGAAGATCGGAATCATTTTTGTTGTCATATAAAGTGACGTTCATGTGTTTAACTAAGGCCTCAGATTTACTCAGATCGAACTTTTCAACATTCTCAGTGTCTAGAGTGTTTGTTTTCGAAGCATAACTGTTTACGAGTTCACATAAATGACTTATTGTAAACAGAAGGACATCAATCACGCGTTCCGTCCATGTTAAACCCTGAATCTCGCATTGCCTCTCTCTTGATTTATATAGAGTAGTGTACAAGCTAAAGTTGAATAAAACACATTAAAACCAAAACCCACAATGAAAACAATTGACAATTATTTTGTTTACTGATTTAAGTCGTCAATGGGATTGTTTTTCAGAATCATTGTTCCTGTGACCGTGGTCCCTGGAAATGGAATTTTGTAGATGGGTTCGTCATCATTGAATGTGTTTAGGACAGGATTTTCTGAGTATTCGCTGACAGTCGAGACCGTCAAATAAATTGTGTATCCAAGGCACATCAGGAACACCCCAATCCAAGATAGTCTGTAGGGAATTAGTGAGTTCAAGACAATCGTAATACAAACAGGTGAGAAAACATTGGCAATCAATCTCGTGTGCAAACACAAATATACTTAACCGAATTTTAACATGAAATTCTGGAATTTAGGACAATTTTGACGTTTGAAATGAGACATTTCACACCAATTGTGTGGCTTTTGTGCACAATAATAATTGTTGGAGCGTTTGAGAATGTTACCGACTGTATCTGTCCTATGAATGCAAAGCAAACCAATTACTGTGGATACGAAATGTTTGACTTGAACAAACAAGCTGAGACAAAAGTGAAACAAACAAATTGCAGTCCACAAACAAACTACTTGTGTAAAAAACGGGGTAAAGTTGCATATTTTGTTCAACATTGTAACGCAACAGGGGTAATGTGTGCCAAAGGAAATGAAGAGCTCGCACTAAAATATAATAGGAAGAATTACGCCTACACTAACTACAGATATTGTTTTAACATAACAGGTAAAACAACATACATTTTGAGGTTTAAAACAATTTAAACCGTGGTTTTCATATTTACGTGTAGATGTCCAGTAGGACCTAAAAACCAGTAAATATGTTGCTGCCAAATTTATGTCCCCTCTTGGATTGAGATCACTACTGGAAAAACCTTTCACTCATGCCGTATCGCAGAATCCCCTAGATTAGCAATAAATAGCTTTATCTACACATGTAAAAGCTTCATAATCGGTTACGAGGACTAATCAATTGATAATTGTATTAAAATGCATGCTTGAATACTGTTTATATTTTTTTCAACACGATGAAACCTATTGTCACAAATGTGCAGTGTGTACATTAATTTTTCTCTTCAATAGCAATGAAAACCTGTACGATTCAAATTTCGTATGTTGATTCATATGCACCTCAGACATCAGTAACATTTATTTTGGCTGGGGTGATTCAGTAAGCTTGCCTACTAGCAACACGAGTATTTAAATCCTCTTGCACCCATTAGGTAACGAGTTAGGTATTACCTTGTTCTTTTTCTTTCTCGCATAAGATTCCACGCATACATAGTTAACTTTATAGATTAGAACTGAATTTAGGTTCGTAGTCTTCAGCTATTCACAACTCCAAAGTTCCGCAGGGTTCGACATTAATTCCTTTATATCTAGGGTATACTAACGTTGTTTATTTATTTAATTTAGACTCCATAACTGATTCATGCATACGCTCATTCAGTTATTAAGAGGAATGTATTTAATACACTACGAGCAGTTTATTGGATAACATTTGGTTAGCAAACTATAACTTAAAGACCTTTTCACTTTTAAATCTAACAAATGAACTTGAATAGCATGATTAATAATAATAATAATAATAATAATTCTTTATTGTCAAAGGGTACAGCTTGCATATCCAAACTGATTTTCAACCAAGGACAGTTTATAAATTAA
>JAQGAB010003011.1:0-10527 GCA_034696565.1 Isotomurus graminis
TTGAAATTGTTATAGTTGGAGGAATAGCGCCAGGAGTCGCGCTGAGTTTGACCGCAGCCGCGGGAATTGGGGTAGACGACTTAAGACGTCTGTGTATTCTCAGATTATCATTCGTTAAGGGATGGGGTCCGGACTACCCTCGGACGAGCATCAAGGAAACTCCTTGCTGGATCGAGGTAACCTTAATTAAATTCAACCTTCGTTGACTTTCTACAAGCTGCGACATTCCGAAATTAAATCCATTTTGACCTTATGATCCAACCCAACAGGTGCATCTGCACAGAGCGTTGCAACTTCTGGACGAAGTTCTGCACACAATGCCCATCGATGGACCACGTGTGGACTAAAAAGCGACTTAGTGACCTGTCAATGACCTCAGACGATGATGACCTCTCTGATGCAACACAAATTATATTACTTAATTAAGCACAGAGTGAGTGTTGTTTCTTATTAAATACACAAATACTGTTTATTCTTATTAATGTTGTGTGTAATGTAAATTCTGCATGATACAAATGATAAGTGGTTAACTCATTGTGGAGTATAACAGAAGAATATTAAAGTAGTTTAATCAACAAGATCTTTCGCTTTGAGGGAATTTTGCTTGGCCATCTCGCGCAGCGCGTCACGTGCTCTCATCTTCTGAGGAATTATATCTGTAATATGAAAGCATGATTAGCAACGAGGTTTATTCTATCAGAGACCGTTTACTAAAAGATAAGTGACTAATGGTCAAACCTTGAAGAAACTGGAGTTTCGCGTGGTCGTGAGTGTAATCAGCTAGACAAGAGTAGCTTAGTTCCTTCGTCTTCCCTCCGGCATGAGATAAGGATTCCGTCACGAGTGTGTCTATAAAGAGTTCCTGCAGCAAACAAAAGTTTATTAAACACACCTGCAAGAAGGTCAAAGGTTATCAGCTTTAGTCTAGACTTACAGCAGATTTGGTGATAAGGTACACAACATCCTGGCCCACTTGATCAATCTGCGGCGTGGACTTCATCACAAGCTTCACTTTGTTCATTGGGAGAATCGCTTCCATCCTTCTTTTCACTCCTCCCTTCGTTTCCCTCGAGCTCGACCCTTGACCTTTTCCCACCTTCGGTGAAGTCTTGGGTGTAGTTGTTGTTCCTTTGCTCCCTCCAGCTGACGAAGAAGGAGTTTGATGATGATGACTCCCTCCAGCTGGACTGGATGTTTTCGTCGCACCCCCCAAGTTCTGCTTTCTTTCGTGCTTCTTCTTCGCCTCATCTGAGGAGACCTTTGACCCACTTCCACTCATTTTAGGCTGCTGGCCACTCGGAGAAGTCGTCGATGGAGGAGAATTTATCAGCCAATCAGTTAACTTCATTCTATCATAAGCACTGCGAAATCAATTAGGATATTTAACCCTCTGAACCTTAAGATTCACACCTTAATTAACTACTCACCCCTCAATTTAAGACGCGATAAATATTTAACCACATCAACAAACACTAAAAAATTAAAAGTTTATTCAATTCAAACAAAAACACAAGCGGAGGGAGAATCAACTTCCCGCCACTGCGGCCAGATTCTGTATCGCTTTGCCCCTCCTCTCCCAACTCCTTCGTCTCATGACAATTCGTGATGCATAGCGTGTGTGTATGAAAACATTGACGATGGAAACCTTCTGAAATCCCTCATCTCGTACCTTAAAAATCCACATCACTTTTAATTTTAATCAAATGCATCATCCTATCAACCCAGCAGCGCGTCAGATACTCGTTTCCCCTTCGATCCTCGTAGGAAAGATTGCCCACATGAACTTGGGAGAGTACAAAATCGTCTTTTGACATTTTATCCTCATTTTGCAGCCGTATTTGGATAAGCAGAAGAATGCTCCATAAAGCATTGCATACCCATTTCATCCCCGGTGAAACGTGAGACAAGCGTCCCTCTACACACTCGCCACAGTTGATTCCCTTGCTTATAGACCGTATGTGAACTTCTTCAATATCTTCTTTCATGATTTATTGAGTGATTAACAAATATGGTTAAATTAAAATGGACTTGAAGTATAATTATTGAGTAGGCGCGGCTGGATCTCCTCCCCTGCGTAGAGTAGGGTTCTTAATGTGATGATAGTTTGGGAGAATCCGACTCAAGATGTCCACTTGCAAAGTATGCACCTATTCACACAACATTCCCGATGTTAAAATCTCTGCTGCACACTTAGAATTCATAAGCTACGTACGGGTGGTTTTTCTCCAGCAATCCGAAGCTTCAAGGGTTGTCCAAAGAAGACCGAGTTGTCCTGCAACCTCGTCCCCCTTTCGGCATCTTCTTCATCATCCTTTCCGTCATTACTTCCCACACGCGTTCCAGCACCAAAAACACACCCACTCGGAACGCTTATCTCCTCACCCACAAAACCTAAAGTACAAAGTTCCTTCTTTCAAATTCATCCCCGTATGAACACTACAATCCCTTACACTTTGTTTCAAACACGTTATGATCCCCAACACTCTTCGCCAGCACCGTCGCTCCCACTTCAAACACGTTGTTACTCCCAATCACCATCGGTTCCGGACTCCTACCCCATCAGAAAGTAATTAACACTTTGTTTCATCCTTTCACTCAATTGCTCTTCACTTAATCAACACCCAATTAACTTATTGCCCCTCACGTGTTCTGAATCGTGACAAGTTCCTCAATAATATTCGACTCCCCAATTACGATAGGCCCTGATCCTGGAAGAGCCCTAATCTTCGCACATGGGTGCACAATGGTCTTCGTTCCCACACGGACATCTCCAGAAATCTCAGCTTCCACGCAGACCACCGCCCCCGTTACGATTCCCCCTCCAGACATCCCCCTTAATTACGTCTCACCTTTTCTACTTCTTCTTCTTGTTAAAGTCTACAACAAAACAACAAACCACTTAAGAAATCTCTCAAAAACTTTCACTTTCACCCTTCTTTCCCAACATGCCAATCCACACTTTTTCCATCCTACACCTCTAGCAGTTCTTAAGTTCAAAGTGCAAACTGTCAAAACTCCCCACCCGGTTCATTTATATCCTTAAACAATTCGTCTTCACTCAATCTTTCATCCATTATTATCCATTGCCTAAACCTAAAAATATTGAATAGCAAAGGTCAACGCATCTCTTTCTTCGAGAACAAATAGAACAATAGATCTATACATCCCTCATTTGATTATGTAGAGACATGATCCGTGTTTTTAATAAAACGCAACATTTGTTTAGTCGAGCATAACTCAATAACACATCTTTCCCCTCCATGCAAATTCTTTTATTCTCTTTAGACTCCGGAGTCACGTATATTTCACAAGTGGAGGAGTTCCTCCAGGCCATCATCCACCAAGGCTCTCCATCTACAAGGTAAAGAGATGATAAGGACAAAACCTAAGCATCATCCACTTATCCTCTCTAACCTTATCATTTCTCTCTCTTCTATTTCCATACTACTCTCTGCCGCAACTGCGGACTTGTTCCCTCGTCGTCATCCTCATCTCCCAAAGTTCATACATACTTACATAATAACAAATGGATGACTAGTGGGCTACCCTCAAAATATGCGAATCTCTGAGTGGGGGGAGTTGATCATCATTAAGCCCTGTGCATAATGGCACCCTTGTGGTTTCCCCTCACTCACTACACAGCCTTACAACAGATCCACATTGTGTAGCACAATAACCAAGAAGAAGTCTCTGTCGAAAGTCTCCACCACTGGAAGAATCAAAAGCCTCTCTGATGATGGAAACATTTGGAAGGAACCTTAATGTGGGCTTTTGTGTACGTCTCACATTCCTCCGGTCCAGTGTTTTTTATTCACATTGTTTTTTTATTCAAATGTATGCTATGCCGAGGAGTTGACGGAATAGTTATGAGCATTCATCACGCACTCTTCCGTAATGAGGACATTCCAAGTCCCAATTAGCATAGGAACGACCCTCTCACTCATCTCACGGCCGATTGTTCCCTTGAGATCTCATCTCCCGTCTCACCCCGCCCCACACCTTCCCATTCTGTATCTTTTATTAATTAATTAACCGAAAAAAACCGAAACTCTTTCTCCGCTCGTGGGGGTGTGGTCCAAACTCCCATAAGGTTCCATAATAATATTAACCTTCCAGCCTTCCACCAACCCAATGACCATGTAATTGAACACCCGGATGGAAAAACGCTCTCGAGAATATTAAACGTGTGGAAGCCTCGAGGTTCATCGAGACAGCATATCTCTCGCCTTTTCATTAACACATCCACCAACAACTCTCACCAACATCCCCTGAATACAAGCTTAACGTGTGTGTACACATTTATACTCCTGTGTAGGATACAAATTAACACCTTTGCTCAAAACTTTACGACTCCCCATTCCTCAATCCACGTCCACGTCTACCTTGTAATATTCTCCTCTACACATTCTACCTCCGTCTCAACAACAACTTAATCTGCCACTCGATCTGCTGAACCCAGGTAGTCACTCGATAGTCGTTCAAAAACAATTAAACCTTAAACCCTCTTTCTCTATCTCTTCCTCAGATTGATTGGAAACCTCATTAAGGAGTTAAGCACGGTCATTTGGAAATGACCAGAGGTGAAGATTAGTAGGCTAATGAGACTCGAGCTCCGTACATATATAAGCAGGTGGGGTCATCTCATTAATTCACACCACCACTCACCACCTTCCTTCTAAGCTGTTTCTTCCACTTCACTTGAGTCACTCGGCCCAAGAACAACTCAAGAAGACACAAAGATTCCTACTTAGTCCAAGTCTCCTACTAAACTCTTACAAGAACGAGTCTCCAGGGACGCTTTCCCAGAAAAGTTGTGTCATCATCCAAGGGGTGTGGTGGAAACCTCCCGACAGGTGCGTCGAAGAGAGCAATCCGTCGACAGTCACAAAGCTCTCTTGCGATATCAACACTGTCATGGAGACGCTCTCTTTAACGCGCCCGTCTTAATCGTCCCACCTACCCCCACTTTGGAATATCTGGACATCCATTAATTAACACCAACTACCTCATTCACTTTTATACCCGAGAATAAAGTCTTTTAGCTGAGTTGCTGAATAGTGTGTCTCTCTCTTTGTGTCTCTCCACTTTATTTCAACACACTCAAATCATATCCCCTTGTTCAACTTATCAACTAGTCCCCTTTTCATAACTATCGCGAGACTCCAAATTCCTCATGGACAAAAGTTTACTCGGGTTATTGAAAGAAATCACTTACTTTTGGTGACAAATTCCTCACGTCATAAATAATAAAAGCACAGCTCTCTCTCTCGCTCGCCTTCTTCCCGGTTCCTCCAATACTTCAATAGAAAAATGCTGAATGTATGTGTGTTCCAAAAAAGTTTTGCTCCCTTATGGTCAATTAATATTGCTCCCTCCTGCCGGCACTTTCTCCGGGAGATTTTCTCTCCAGACTCTCTCTAGCCAGATGATGAAGAAGGTAGCCGAGGAGGGTTGGTGGGGAATCAGAGGAGCACAAGGTAGATGGATGGGTAAGGGTAACTCTAATAAAGCTACAGGGCTTTCTCCAGGCTTTGATTTTAATTAACAATTAATCCCCCACTTAATTACGTATCGACAACGTACATCCGCGTCTCACACAACCCACAACCACGTCAATGTCAACATCAACACCACCAGGGAGACCTTTCGTTCCAGTCACATACACCACTACCACCCCCACTGGACTTTTGGAAGTGAAGTTGGTATCCACTTTCTCCGGAATTTATTTCGTCCCAGTCTTTACGAGGGGGTATGAAAAACACCGGAGAAAAAATATCTCCTTCCTCTCCATAATATTTAAATGGGATGTCCTCCTCACTTCTCTCCGTGGCTGTGTTCGTAGTAATCGTGTTGTCCAGTCCGAGAAATGCAGACTCAGCCAAATTATTTATGACACCCGACGACGAGTCTTCTTCAACTCCCATCCAGTTATCATCATCACCACAACTGATATTCTGGAGGAAACCTACTTGTCTCTGAACTCGAAATCCCAGCAGAAGGACAACCACACCCACTCCAACCACCAGAAATAAAACGGATCTCACTCCACCCCAAAGAAAGTTTTCTTCCAGTGTCCACCACCACCACCTCCACGTCCAAGAAGAACCTCTCGTCGTCCTCATGTCAACCTTACCACTGGAGAAACCAATCCGTCCTAATCCTCCGTGATTTATGCACACAACACCTGCTCATTCTTCTGCACACCCAACTTTTCCCTCACCGGACAACTTTCTCCAGGAGACACTCTTCTTGAACTTTACTCTCTAACGACCCAAGTACACACACTGCAAAGACTATGAGACTCGAAGAGATAAGAAGCTCCCTCAAACTGCCGGAGGGTTACATGGTCCACTGTATCCCAATTCGAAACACACCGAAGATAACAATTCTTTCTTGGAAACTTTTGTGCAGGGGTAAGTTGAGAGAGACGAACTCCTCCACCCAACACAGAGAGAGTAACACACCGAGTACCTGTCAGTAGCATTACCCTCGCTCCAACTAACTCACCCACTCTACCCGTCCTTCTTTTCTTTTCTCCAGATTTCTCCAGGATTTCTCCGACCCACCCCAACCATCCTCACACACACACACATATACACACTCAAGACTCAAACAATCTAACAATCTAAGCCCCTCCACTCTTTTTCCTCTGTTTCACTGTCTCTTCTCATTACCCACCACTACCAAAGCAAAAGAGGAAACCACTTAAAACCCCTTAAAAAGCAAAAAATCCTTTTGTGCAGTTATTGCAAAAACATTATTGTCATTTCTCCACACACCAGAGAATCTTCCGTGTCTGTCATTAATAACACGTGCCTTCCCGAATTACACCGTGACAGTGATTTAAAATCCCAGGTCACCGTTAGAACACTACGACTTTGATTTTTCAACAGCAAATCTCTTCCATCTCCAGAAATGAAATGGCCTAGACTTCCAACCGCCCCAAAAGACTCCCTAAGAAACAACCTTCTGTCCGCTTTCATGGATAATCTATAAAAATCATAATCGTAATAATAGAAAATAGGGTCTCCTTATAGGAAAACGAACTGGACAACTTCTATTTTTTTCCTTTCTTTCCACCAAAGAAGTCTAACCTCTGTCTCTCTCTCTTTTGGGAAGCTTAGCTTGTAAAACAATGTCATCGTAGCCAAGTAATCCTCCTGGAGAATAAGAAAAAGCAGGGAGTGTAGCCTTTTTTAGACACACACCGACACTATCAACTATTCTTGTATCAACTATTCCAGTCTCCTCTTTCTCTCGATGATGACACAAGGGAGGCGTGTAAGTGTGAGCAATTTAGGAGAAAGCGATACACAACCAAAGCACACACAACACACAAAGATTCTTCAGGGAATCGGGATTATTTCACGGGGCACCGGTTAAGCCATCATAAGCTTGGAACTTGGAGTGTAGCAACTCTCAAGTCCAAAAAGTAGACACAAACTCTCTGGTTTTCTAACGACTAACTATACTCATACAACTCCAGGAGATTTATGAATGGAAAACTAATTTACTCCACAAATACGTAGAAATGTACATATACGTAAATGATGGAACACATCATGATTTCATGATTAGTTCCGCATCAGACGAAGGAGAAAACTTCCTGTTTGTCTTTCTCCACTCGAAGAGATTTACTAAGGCATAAGGAGAGAGAGAGAGGGTGGCAGTGATGGTCATTCTTCACTTTCTCTAATGGAACTGAGTCACGACACACCTCCAGTTCACCTGGATTGATGGTCCATTCTACAAACAGCTCAGACAAAACTCTACACACACACACACACAACAGTCTACACAGTCCACCACCCAATTACACACGGAAACTAATTCATTCCCCGAGTTGTTAATAAATACCCAAAGTCGCATGGGTTGGTTGTGTTTCTTTCTCTCCTCGCGTGTGGAGAGAGATGAGATTCCCAAGTATTATAAGGAACATTCCAGCATTTCTTCCCAATTATCTGTTTTATGGAGGAGATAATAGATAAGCCCTTATCTCTTTGAGTCGCAGGGTGCCCCGGGTTTACTAACTAAGACCTTTAGTAGGACTTTAGGACTTTAAGGTACTTTTCTTACACCAATTAGAGTGACATGAATAATGGACGAGGAGTAATTACACTCCAAGCCTGTTTATTTTCAGAGAGGAAATGCTAATTGCTCATTAACATTAAGAACACATGCATTATTCATCCCACCAGGAGGAGTTTAATGAATGCACTCCGTCCAAGTCGCTCTCAGTTTAAGTCCTTAATATACACACACGGGCTTAATATTACTTAAATCTACGTGGCTTGTAAGTATCTCAGGTGATTTACTATGCTTCTCATACAAGAACTGTTTCAACATGTGAGTCGTCACCACTGTGTGTTCTAAGAAAGCACAAAGTGCATTTGATTTAAATGCCGAGAGTAAGCGAGATGTAAATTGTTTCCCAGAAACTTAAGGCAAGGTACTCTATATAATAATTAAGCTAACTTACTTAAAGTTCCACCGGAATATTTAAGGCAAAGGATGAGTAAGAGCGAAGGGTTATTAACTTTAATCTACAGTTACTTAAACCCTTTCAGTTTTCTACTACTTAATGTTCAGAATGCTTCTTACCTTACAAGTTGATACCTTAGGCTTATCTGAGTCCCAGGATAAATAGTTGCCTCTTGATAAGCGACGATTTCAAAAAATATTCCCGGAGACGGTGATTAATGAATATTCAAATGACAACCAAGTCGGTGTGTTTATGTTTATTGATTTGATTCGCGCCATTCGAATTCATCAGCGCAGAGTTTAGTCTCCCTCCAACTTCATGAAACCTGGAAAGCAACGTATTTTTATAACGTAACCTTTGACCTAAGCATTCCAAATATACCACGTTTGTATGTAGCAACATCTCTCGCAAAGTTTATTCCATAAGACATACAACACACACACCTTAAGTCTTTTAAACCTTAAAGCCTAGCCATATAATCTCTCCCAAAAGGAGGAGGCAAAGTGAGACTCCAGCTTTCACCAACTTTTGTCCAGAACTCCAGCAGAACTTTCCTCACCTCGGTTTGTATTTTCGTATTATTAAAGGTCCTTTGTCTCCTCCGGCACCTCATCATCATCATCCAGAACATCCTTCCACTCCTCTGGACAATCCTCCTCGTCCCCCAAACACTTCCGGCTCCTTCCTTCTTCACTTGGCTGATTGTCCAGGCCGGAAGTGCTTCTCATCATCTTCTCCCTACACACACAGACACACGTTATGTAGTAAATAGTAAATCCCTCTAAAACTCCCTCATTCATGAGACTCACTTTATCCGTCCCGTGGCAGCCACTGTCCCCGTGAACTTTGTCTCCCGCATCCCTTCCAGTCGCTCGACAATCCGCCCCATCAACCGACCTGCCAAAAATCACTTTCTTTTTATTTCTCCAGACTCTCCAGCACTTTTTTCCTCACCACTCCTCGGCGACGAGGCACTAAAAGAATGTTCCCTCAGGACAGACAGGACAGATGGACAACACCGCACCGCACTTTCCAACAGGCTTAACACTCCCTCTGATATTTCCGCTTCTTCACCGACAAGTCCCTGGAGAGAAAAGGACAATATGTCATACACACTGCAGGTCACGAACAGAAGGGGAGAGATACGTATGACCTTATTAACCTTACTCGGATAAAGCTCGCCCTGTGGAGATCCTGGAACTGGAGGGACATCCTACGAATAAACTCTTCTTGGCTGCCTATAACTGCTTTCAACATGAGTTCTTGGCCTGAACTTACTCTCTTTGGGCGGTTAGAGTCTCCTCCCCCCATGGAAGAAGACTTGAGACGAGGGTCACGGCCTTTTATGTCCAAGGTCAAGTTTCCTTTGCACTTGGCCAGGTCGATTGTATTCCCCAAGTGGTCTGTCACACACTCATATCCACGGCAGCTGAGAGTGTACAGGAGATTGGTGAGGAATGCAGAAGTCTTCTCGTGATTCAGTTGAAGAGACCTGAGGTCATGGGTCAGATGAGTGACTTTCATTTCCAGTTCAGCTGGAGTTGAGGGCTGGGCCACGGGAGTCACTGGAGGAGGCGGGGGCGGCTCTGGAGAATCCTGGGGAAGGTGTTGTTCCAATTTTTCTACTTTCTTCTTGGACATCAGAAGACGTAAGCCCAACTTTTGATTCTCATTCAGTAGTACTTTCACCTGCTGCTGCAGTGACAGCACCAGTGACCTCTGAACACACGAAATCACTGAGTCAGTACTCTTAGTGTATGACCTGTGACCTCTCATACTGTACTCACCTTCTGACCCAACATGAAATTCAAACTCTTGTTCTCTGTCACCAAATCATTAATCCTTCGGTGTTCTCTTGCTTCCAGATTCTTGCAGCGTCTACACGGAGCTTCCTCAATGTGTGTGTGACCTTCTATGACCTTCTCAGGTTCTTTGAGGTCCTTCGTCATCTCAGGTTCTTTGAGGTCCTTCTTCGTCATCTCAGGTTCTTTGAGGTCCTTCTTCGTCATCTCAGGTTCTTTGAGGTCCTTCTTCGTCATCTCAGA
>JAQGAB010003012.1:0-10526 GCA_034696565.1 Isotomurus graminis
GGAAATGTTGAGATTATGCAATAGAGTACGAAGTAAAAGGTATATGAGTGCAGTGATTACTATTACCACTTGAGAGCGAGGAACGGTACACAGTGTCTGTTGCGAAGCGAACGAGTGTGTATTTCCTACTGACACACTTTTGGTCCAACAAGAGCCCCACAATGGGAGTTTGGAGTTAGACGAGGAGGCTAAAGTACAGTGAGGGAACCGCCTTCACCAATATATAATGTATCTTGGTCTCTCTCCTCTTTACTTACACACACACACTATTCGCACTAAGGGATGATCACTATTTGACTATTTGCTAACTAAAGTTACTGCACTTTGCTCATGTTAGTTAAAAGCTAATATGCTTCTTATATATTGCGAATTGTATCCTATGTATACTTCATTTATACTATTAGTCTAAGAAGCTTTTAGGTATTTAAACAACCAACACACCGTCCCCGTCACCAGTTACACAGACATTCGCAGACAGAACACTGCTTAAAAATTGCAAGTAGTTATTACACTCACAATTTAATAGAAACACAGTATCATATGATACAAGTTTACTTTTTGGCTAGACAAGTAAACTTTTGCTCATCCTCAGGTTCTCACAAACACTTTGAAAGAAATCTCATCAACTGTGTAATAAGTATTCTCCGTAGACCATTAATACTGATATATGGATGTGTGTGTGATGTTGCTGGTCTTCTATATCACGTGGAAAGAGACGATGAGAGTCAATCAGCGAGTAAAGTAAACCGTTGAATATGAGTGTTGAATTGTTATCATTACACCAAAAATAATGATAACATTACTTCACATATACCACTTCGTATTCTGCAACTGAGAGTGAGATAGTCAATCCAATTGTTATTATTATTATGAAAAGCCCCCTAGGATTTCGAGAGAAAGCAATAGAGATTTCCTACTGTGTCTCCAACTTCATCTCATCATCTCTCTCACACATCCCTACTTCCTACATACACAACTAATATATTAGATTTAGAACAAGCAAAGCTACTCAGCTTGTGAAAAAACTCTCTCTTGCCGACTAAAAATCTATCTCCCGAATACGGAAATGTTTCTTCTTGTGGTTTTGCTTTGGCTTTGTTGGCAGACGGACTAACTACACTGACTATATAGTACCGACTACCGAGAGAGAGAGAGAGGTTTGGGAAATAATGTAGAACACAGTATGAGAGCTACGTTGAGATGTGAGAAAGAACCTGAGAACACGAACAAAGTGTACCACCACTACTAACAGTGGTAACACTTACTTGGTGGGTTTAATAGAAATACTTAAGTTACATGCATACTACAACACTATCGTTTAATGTTCATTTCATCGTGTCATGTTCTTTCCCTGGGCATTGCTTTCTCTCTCTCTCTCTTCCTGCTCTTTCATCATGTGTCGACTCCGACTGTTTCAATTCTGAGAGACTCGAGCAAAGTGTACACACTTGGTCAATCAACCCGGTAGCTTAACTCCGAATCGGAGTGTTACGTACGTTGTACGACGTCGGAGCAATCGGAGGAGAAACTCGCAAAATCCCTTGTTCGCATGAACCAAGAACTGTGTATTGCAGTACGAGACTCACGTTCATATTGGCAATATTACTTGGTACACTACTTTTAGCACAGGTTTATGGCCTTCTCTCGTTTTGGAGACTTGGAGACAGCACACAACTTCTGTACTATACGCTCACTCAGACGTATGAATAAGGTGTGGATTTATATTAACAAGACTCCGTCCAACATACTGCACACACCCCCACTCGACGGATGTGTGAAACAACCTCAGCAAAAGTGAAAATGAGTAGTTTTTGATGAATCAGGAAAGAGAGAGAGCGAATGCATGTGAAAGTGTGTAGGGTTCGTTATATTATTCCCCGAAACTTTCTCTGTCCTGTGTTGTATTAGTAAAACAATGGAATTCCGTGTATTTGTAGTTGCAAAGCCCCCCTCTGGAGTTGTATTTGTGGGCAAGCACATGCTTTTGAATTTAAAAAAGAATGCTGAAGCTGAATAGGCAAAACAGGATACACCATTGTTTATACGCACCATCGACTCTTTCGAAAGACTTTGTTGCTTTCACTCTGTCACACATGGATTTCCCGGAATTTGAAGGATATTCAGCGGTTTTGCATGGACTCTGGTGGTTTAAGAGTAAGCTATATTTTAACCTTAGTCTTTTGTAGAATTTACTGCAATAGTCGTTGTAATATGCTTCTTAATACCAATTGGAGTTTGACATCGAATCTTGTATTGGCATTTGTCAAATAAGCCTTGAGTTATTGAACTATTCAAATACGCGAATTCTGATTCATTTTCTCAGTTGTCAAGAATGAATGATACCTATCCTCTGAATTTCCAGTAATATTGTAAAGAATGCACCTGATTCCTGAATGAATGAGGGAAATATAAATTGCACTGGTTTTAATTTGCCTATCCACGGAATATCATGCAAATCATGTTGTGGCGATGGCCATCCAGGTGTATGAATTTATTATATAGAGACTACAGGACTCCTATGCCTGTCACATTTCACGGAGCCCATCATACTTTATTGCGAGTCTTTCCAAGGGATTCGAACGTTCACAATAGTTACGTGTAGGGTCATTTAACTCTGTTGACGTCTTGGAATTCGCCAATCCTTAGTCACAGCACGTTCTGCGGAGCGATTGAACAACTCCGAGTATTTCCTCGCCACACTTGCAGACATCAAATCAACCACACAGCCATCAAAGCACAAGTTATGTTGCAAATATGTACATTTCCAAAATGTATCTTCTTTGCTTTTGCACTGCTTTCTGTTATACTGCCACATCATTATTGGCACAATTTTATGACAACCCAGCGTACATGACAGTACGGTAATTTTGCAATTTCTGTTTTTGCAACACACACACAACGATGAACGATGCGTCATTACCATAATGTGATCATTCAATCCCTTTTTCTTTAACAGACAATCATTGTAATATAATCACATGCGTGCGGGCATCTCAACTTTTTACTTCTTTTGAAAGGAAACTGTCAATACATGTATTGGATCCAGTCTAAACATTTATTCAACCATTGAAGACCGATGAACCCCCGTCTTATTTACTCTATTCTTTTATCACGAAGCTCAATTCGTTTTGGTGTGATCATTTGTTCATGGAGACTTTTTATGAATAAAAATATCTAATTTTTTTGTCTGCAGGCACAGAATAATCATTTTTTGCATACGAAAATCGATATGCTTGTCGGAATTTTGGACCCGCAGTTTTGGAAGTTTGCTACAAAACAGGAGAATGATGAGATGATCGATAGGTTTATAAAATAGAATCAAACAAATATGCTTGTGATGCATCCATGTGTCTATCTTCCTGTCGATGCTCAATCCCTATGAGCTTCACTTCACACACCGGTAGACTCTCTGTGTGCTCATCAATCAGGTAACGGTAAAATTGTCTATATCTCTCTCTATTCATATATACAAACAGTCTCAAATCTCTAAAAATCCTGTGTATATCCTGCATCTCTTCCTGTGCTGCTTGGAAAGAAAAGGCAAAAACTGTTGTGTTTCATTATACACAGAGAAAATGTTCACACAGCATCAGTCCAGGTATCACAGAAGGACTAATGGATTTTCCTTCATTTTTATCATCATTTTATTCCCGAAACTCTATCCTGATTGAATTCTACTTCCTCAAGCGAAGGTTTTCAAGCTTGAAATCTTTTGTTGTTATGAATAATCCGTGAAAAAGAAAGAAACTGACACTTAAGGGTTCTCTCATACAGATTTATGTGTGTAGGAGTGGCACAAGGAATATCTCATGTGGTACGGAAGACGTGTTGGTGGTAAGAGGATTCAAAGAAAGGCTTGAATGATTGCTCAGACATTAGTGTAAGATGATGATGAAATGCCTTAAAATAAGGGTGGTGTTAGTAGCTAGTAGTTTGTAGTGGTTGTTGTAATAATGATGAGGGTACACATTCAGCATTAAAGGTGATTATACCATGATGAGATGTTATAAGGTTTACCGATTTGCCCAAGTAAGTACTGTTGTTAGTATAAAAGCATAAGAGGATCTTAGGTACGATGAAGAATACCTACCCGTACCTACTAAATGATACCACAATTCTCATTGTGATTAAAGGTACAAGCTATGGTGGTTTTACAAGTGGCTCAATTGCTGCACCAGCAAAGGATTACGTAGAATCTAAAGACCCGTTACCAACTACCGTTTTAAAGTTTACACAGCCATCAACATTGAAAACGTTGAAGGTCTGGTTGCACTGCAATAATGATGATTGTCTAAGATCCTGGTACAGTCAGATGAAGATGATGTATTATGACGAGTAAACCCTTTTTCATGCTCTTTCATGTGTAATACATACCGTGTGAATTTAAGTGACTCTGCAGTTATCTAACAACCAAGACTGGTTATAAATGTGCACTTGGTTTATCTGTATATTCAGTTTACTGTGCTATTCGAGTACCCAGTACCCCTCCTCTGCCTTCAACAATCTCCCCTGAAAATCTCTCCTGCATTGTACATAATCTTCCTCAAGGTACAATTAAATGTTAGCTAAACGGAGATATGTTATTTGTATATTAACAACTTCGTGTGAAAACAACATGAGACAGGGAGATACATAGATATATATATAAATACCCAAGATCCCCGTAGTAGAGATATGGAACCCTTTCCTTCGGGCCAAACATTCCGAATGAATTGTTCAGACGAATAACGGGACTCTTGCGTTGGGATGAAAAGATAGGCAGGAGTGTGTGCAAGTGTGTGTACAACAATTGCTGTACACTGGGAGGAGATAATTATTTGAGATTACTATGTAACTAACACACGAGATACGGTGCAGAGATCCCTGAAATTGTGTACTGCTTCTTCCCACTATGACTTGAATCTTTAGTGTATCACATCTCCTGGACTGATGTTAACAAAAATACACCAAACTAGCCGATGGCTGGTCTTCTTGTACCACCAGCAGAACGGGTTCTCCAAGAAGAACTATTGCTGCACGAAATCACATTTACTTGAATAAATCTACCGTGGAGAACCATACCAAATCAAAGATGATGATGATGTTTCACAAGTCTCTTGCACCATCACGCATTAAATTTACTGTACTTTGTGGAAAGATAAATGTAGCTTTAGGATATGTTGGGTATCAAACGCAGACGTCTGAAGAGTCCTATGACTGTCCTTAAATTTTATCCAGAGGAATTCAACCACAGAAGAATAGGAGAAGACGTACATCTAATCCCTTTTGTGCCAACCAGGATCTAAAGTCTAAAACTTCGTGTACAATTACTATATACCCAAGGAGAGAGAGAGAGCTATTTCAAGGCTTGATTAGCTGAAACTATTTTTAAATTATGGGGAAGGCCAACCACTTGTTATTTGAAACCTTAGAATTTCATTGTTCATCTGGCTTCCAATTTATTCCCACTACGAATCCAAAAAGCTCAATCATCTATCATGTATATATCCTCTAAAACATTCTAAAGAAATTCTTGAAAATAACACAACAGTCTCTTGTGTGTATGTAATCACCCTGCAAGCAGGGATTTTCTCGGAGATCCAAAATCCCAAATATCATTTCCTTCTTTCACTCATCCTACTTTACGTTCCACTTATCACCATAAACATACAAAAAACTCGGATTTCTCAAATAAAAATCCAAAAATCCATTAAATCTCTCCGGAACTTGTGTAATAAAATATACACCCAACCCAACTGCTTATCCATCACGCACACAACTCAATAACACATCCCTATTTACTATCTCTCCCTACACGACCACTTCCACCACCCAGAAATAAAATCTCCCTATACTTTCTCTCCTTTTCATTTTGATTACTAAAACCGCAAAGGTCACACTAGCAAGTTCCATCCATATACACTTCTACACACCCAACCGCATCTTTCCTTGCATCTCTTTATGACTGGTGAAAGTACCTTCACCTTTCTCCACATCCTTTAAAAGTCCTTTCACACTTCCCAAACCTACCAAAACAAAGACTCTCTAAACTTCCTCCTGCCACATTCGTTCTTTCAATAAACTAAAAAAGGTATGCGTAATAAACAAAAGGTCTAAATAATCTTCCTGGAGAGGATCTTTTAATACACACAGGCATGAGTGCATAATCCAAAAGTAAGTCTTGTGTGTGTGTGAGCGAGTACAGTCACTAGTCACTACCACCACCACCACTACCAATCCACACACACATCCACTCCACACACCATCATGAGCTTACACAGAATGTTGAGTGAGTCTATACCGCTATAATACGGAGTCGTCCTTGCTAAGGCCAGGATAGTTTTTGTGAGGCAGAAGAGGCAACATAACGGGAGTGAGGTCGTTGCTCCCAACTCGCTCGTGGTTGCCGAGTCACTCCCTCACTCCGTTGAGTTAAACGATCCTCTCCTCCCTTGTCCTAGGCATTGACCCCCTTCATTCAGCCCTTTCCCTGGGCGATGAAGGATAAGAGGTCAGGGTGGATTAGGACCGTGTCTCCACCCTCTCTAGGGTCCCCACCACCCTCACAAAGTCTCTCATGTGGCAACTCAAATGAAATCGATAAATGACATAACTCTATAAGACTCTCATAATATCCTCGTGGTGTGTGTGACTCAAATGCATATACATAGTCCTACACCACGTTGGTGGTGGTGGTATATCATTCCCTCTCGCAAAGTGTATTGCCCTCTCCGAGTCAATGTACCGTTGTAAATATTTTGGATTTTTGCAATGATTCCGAAAACTTTTTGCTACTCTTTCTTCTTTCTTTAAGGGATTTTTTAATGATTCATATTTATTGGCTTACCTCGAATTGTACTCGGCATCCTAAAGTCATCCTCCTCCCATTTAATCCAATCGAAAGAATTGTTCGGAAATTATTTTTAGATAAGGACAATACTTTTTTAGATTTTTACTTATTGTTAGTTTCGAAGATATTTGGTTTAATCACCGGGCATTGTGAGAAGAAACAATGTTGGGCGTAGAAATTTTTACTTTTTCTTTTAAACTTTTGACTTCTTATTCTTTGGGAACTGTATGAACTTTAATTAAAGTTTCCGGGAAAATTGTCACTTCCGGTAGATGAAAACTTTTGTACTTTCTCCACTTTTATTTGACTTACACGTTATATTTCTTGAAGACAAATTAATTTGTGTGTACTTTCTCCATACAGTTGTTCGCACTCTTTCAGCCGCACAACTTTCTCCACGATCACTTTTTTAGGTTTCTCCAATTCTTGGGA
The DNA here is from genome assembly GCA_034696565.1 of Isotomurus graminis. Lineage (NCBI taxonomy): Eukaryota > Metazoa > Arthropoda > Collembola > Entomobryomorpha > Isotomidae > Isotomurus > Isotomurus graminis. The sequence continues at coordinate 7,262 of JAQGAB010003012.1, forward strand.
TAAAAATAAAAATAATTTTTATTCGCAATTCTTCAAGCACTTTTTAACTAAATTAATATTGATTCATTAATGAATCCAAGCTTGTAGAATAGTGTGCGTGTATTCTTTTACTGAGATGTGTGTTTAAATTATATTTAAAGCAGAAACCGTAAAAAATCTTGCAAATATTTGACTCGCTAAGTTTAAATATAACTTAAGGAGTGTAAGTGTGTAGGTTTAAATGTAAATACAACTACTGGTAGTTCTAAAGTAACTATATACTAATAAATGTGACTGGTATTTTTAGCAACTAGACAAATTCACGAATTTATTTGAAACTCTTTTTTAAAGCTTTAAGCAGAGAGAAGTGGGAGACGTTGGTGGTACCAATGAGACTGTAGTGGTAATGATGAAATTGGTATTGAAATTTTTGCGTTGGTGGGAAAGACCCATGGCATTGGATGATGATGAGTGTTTGGTGTAATGCTACACGGCAAAGGACAAGGAGCAGGAAGGATGATGATGGTAGTGTTAGTGTGTGTGTTAGTTAATCGTATTGGATGTACTTTGAATGATGAAGAATAATAATAACAGTAGGTTCTTCTTACATTCTGACTGTATGTGTGTGTGTAGCACCGTTGTTGTGTGGAACCCACTACGGACTGAAAGGAGTATTGAACTCGGAACTGAGCCACAGAGTTTTGCGAGTTCTGTGAGTACGTCGAGGTCTCTTCTTTTTAACACACACACACACATTTATTAGACTCCTCAATAACTGTACTCTTCATCACCAGACTAAACTTCAACTTGTTCTTGAGAGAGTATTTTTATTAATGCATTATCGTGTGGAAGGTAGCTCAGGAGTGGTAGTGGGTAGTCTTACTTAAGCTACTAATGTTGATGATGATGAGAGATGAAAGAAGGATGAAATTCCATTAGGATCTTCTTGTATTTCATAACGAAAGATGCGCAAGCAAACACACATTTATAAGACAGGATTATATTTGCAAAGGTTCAGGAGGAGTTGGGTGAACGGTTGGTAGTAGTTGGTGGTTAGATTCACTTCTAGACTCACTACTCAAAAGGATGTGGGATAGGGAAGGGATTTTGAAAGAAAAAATAAGGTGCTCTTATTATGATTTTGGGATGAGATGGACATTTTTAGATGGGTGTCATTACTTTGTCATTATTATTGTGTTTCTGGGGTGTAATTTTTAGGGAGAAGAACTTTAGTAATAAGATTATAAGCAAAGGTATAATATACATATACTAGTTTCATAATGCAGAGAGCAAAGATTGCATAAATTGGTATGCAGAGATTGTCGTTACTTGTGTAGACACTGTTATAGTCTATCACGCACAGGTGGATTTAATTTAAGGGTGTGTGAAGAGGTCATATATCTTGAAATGAGTGTTTTATTATTTTTGAGGTTCTTCCGGTTTAAGAATTTAAAGATATTTATTAAGAAAAAAATTGACAAAGGGAGAAATGCATCCATAAGAAGGAGTGGTTGGTTATGTAAGGTTATTTTCAATTTGTATTGAGGGAGATGAAATGAAGGAGAAAACTATTTGAGAATAGGAATGTACAAATTGAGATGCATCAAATACTTTGCATGGATGGATGCCAATATTTCCGTATATTTGCATAGAAATGGCATGAGCCGGCCATCACTACTGACCCATCCGACTTTAAGGCTAAGAAGGTGTTAAGCTCAAGACAGGGAAAGAACAGAGATTGAATTTACAAGGTATTCGTGGTGGTGGATGAGCAGAGAGAAATTTGTGGGTTTGGCAGTTTGACTGGATCATGCAACTGCCTTCTTTTTACTCTTTTCTAACTTGACCTCCCCACGCATTATTGCAACGCAACAAAATACTCGGAATTTTGCATTATAAATGGCAAGAAGCGTTTTCCGTGGTGTGCGAGAAATTGTATGGATCCACCTGGCACTGCTTAGGATGATGCAGAGTTTCATTCTTAAATAGAAAGACTGTCATAACAATCTTTTTACAATAACCTTTGTTTAACGTTTCTGCTAAATGAATGAGTTTCAGTGTAACACGAATTCTCTATACTGTGTAGTAATATTCCTAGTAATATACCTAGTAATATTCTAGGTATATTGCTATTATCGTGCAAGTACAAATTAGCTAATAAAGTCTCACTCACTCGGGGTGGTGTGTGTGTAGTAGTGACATTACACTTGATAAACTTGGCATTGTTCGCATTTGTAATATTATACGTCATGACTTGAAGCAGCATAGACTGCAATGTGAGCGTATCTCATGTTTGATTTCATTATCACTTCTTTTTATTCATTTACCTGCTTGGTTCAACGGTCTTGTTTGCCAGACGAATAAGGAAAGAATTTTGATTTAACACCTGGTCTTACTCAAGCATACGGAGTTGTTTTACATAATTGTTTGACTTCATCATAAGAAATGAGCTGTATGTGTAATAGTATTCTTGTAGTCATTATGTTCTCAGTTCTTTCTGATTTGTACCCGAGAGGTATGCAAAAGCCCCAAGGAAATTTAATTTATTACGGAATTCATTTACTAACACACGCATACAGAAAGCATATAGGCACATAACAAGGAACTTTTCGAATAATTTACTCTAGAGGTATTCGAATTATGATGATAAAGATGAAACCGATAATGATGCTAATTCCTAAAATGTACAGTTACTTTTAGTCTTGACTCAAATTAATCGTGTAATTTATGATATTTTCGCGTTGTGTAATCGTCACTTTTTAATGCTCTTGATGCCTTTTACGGAGCTTGGAATTATATTAGAGATGGGTAGGTAGGTATGTTGGTCGTATTTAAACTAACGTAGTATTTAACCATCCAAGCGGTGTAAGGTCCAGGGTTTGTGTAGCAGCAGAATTCGTTCGGCATGTATTGTTAACAATCACATTCAATCAAGAAGTGTCTCTTTCTCTCCAATCTCATTTGCTTCCACGGAGGATAATTAGTTATTCTTTGACGATACGAATCTTTACGTTGTTCCTAACGGAGTATCTTGTCTCGTGAAAAAATTATACATGTCAAATTAAAGATTAGCTGTAAGCTAAGTAATCGAATAAGAAAGGATTTGGTTAGCTTAAGGATATATTCGAATCAGCGATTTCGGATCCATCCAAGTCAAAACAAATTACTGTACCGTACAGTCGGCTGGTTTGGTTGTTCCGATCCCTAAAGGTAAACTCTGAATAGTTTTTCAAACTTGACAGTAATCCTTCCGCTTTCATTAAGAAAAGGACTGAGTAATACATAT
>JAQGAB010003013.1:0-10520 GCA_034696565.1 Isotomurus graminis
TAGATTTTAAGTCAAAACCATCAGCACTTACTTCTGAGAAGCAACCAAATCCGATCGTGTTTTCGTCAGCTCCTCACTAATAGCTTGCTTCGCTTGAATTTCCGACTGCAGAGAGCTCTGAAGATTAAGTAGCTCCATTTTGTCAAGCTTTTGTGACCTTCTGTTCCGCCAATTCTTTTCCTGCAGTTCAGTATACCGATTTTTCTAACTCACCGAGACAATATGCAGATAAATTAACAGTTGCATCACTTACGACAGTTGTGGATGGCGGGATTCCGGTGTGCTTAAGGAATTCAAGCTCTTCGTTCATTTTGCTTGCTAAAGCTTGCAAGTAACTTCGAGCATCTTTTTCATCACTAACCCACTGAATTAATTCAGTAATTTGACTCTCCCATTGGGCAATCGATTCCTTTTTGGCACGCAATTCTTCGTATTCTTCTTCTAATCCTCGCCTGTCATTTTGTAACCGTCCAAGCGAATCAGAGAGCTGGAAATAAAGTTTAGTTGTCATTAAATAATGAACTGTTGACAATCAGACATATATAAGCTCAACACAACACAACTTACCTTCTCCAACTCTGCAATAAGTCTTTTATTTTCATCTACAAGCATTAGTTTTTCTCTATCATGAATCCTGTTTAGTTCTGAGATCGTTTCCTCACTTTCAGTCAGATTTTCCAGTCTCAAATGATCTACTTTTTCTCGTAACAAATTTGCCTCCTTCTGTACAGAATCTCGAGCGATCTCAGCCTCGGTCACTTGCTCCTTTAAACTAGAAATTTCGTTGGTAAAACGTGACTGTGTTTGTGTAAGGCTGTCTTTGTACTCAAGTTCATTCTTTTCTATTTCTGATTTCAATCTTAAAACTTCATTTGAGGCTTCAGGGTCTTCAAAATTGGCAGAGTGAATATCGGAAACAAATGGTCTCTGTTTAAACCGCTCCATTTCTTCTTCCATTTGCTTGCAGTATTCTTCACTTCTTTCCCTCAGTCTTCTCTCTTTTGACGCCTCTGCTTCGGCTTCGTCTATCCTGGTTTCCATTTCCCTTCTTAATTTCTCAGCCCTTCGGATATCCTGACGTAGGTTATCTATTTTTTGCATTGCTACTTCTAATTCCTCTTCTTTGTCTCGGACCTGCCGTGATAACTTCTGCTTCTGCTGCCTTAAATCTGACAATTTTTCACTTATTTCAGCATACTCTGACATAGCTACTTCTCTTTGACTGAGAGCATCAGTTAGTTCTTTCTCCTTTTCCTTTATTTTGTCCCCGGCATCTTGCAATTCCTACCCAATCGTTTTCATAGTAAGAAAGTTACGCAAATAAAAAAAGTAACTCATTGCACTCTCGATTTTACCTTCATTATCTCCTCTTTTTCCAGCTTAAGTTGACGACAGTTTTTCTCCAGTTCTCGAAATTTATTACTATCTGACGTCCCATCCACAATATCTTTCGAACCCATAATATCTCTCCTATTAATCAAACTCTCTAATTCTCCATTCCGTTTGGTTAGAGTGTTGATTTCGTCCTGAAGTTTCCTCAGTTCGTTTTTGTCATGAGGCATCGGTATCAATTCAGGAGAGCGAGAAAATTCTAAATCATGAGTAACGACATGAGTTACACACATTCGTCGAAAACTTAATGAAATGAATTACCTGTCAACTTCCTAATCAACTCGTGATTTTCTTTTTCTAAAGACTGAATACGATTCTCATAGTCCGCAGGATCATCGTGCACTCCATTACTTTGAGTAGGGTCTTTTGCTCCTGACAGTTTTCCAAGGTCAGATATTTGGCTAAAATTACAAAATCATCCATCAGTTTTCATTCAGCGTTCAATACACAGTTCCAAAATAAACTAATAAAAGATATCAAGCTGAAAGAAACTTGACAAATACCTAAACTGAGTGAAAGTAAAGCCAACGAAAGGGAGATGAAGAGCCGTAAAAATTGCATTCGTTGAGGGAGGAATAGCATCAGACTGCCGTATGTCATTGTCATCTACATCGAAGTTGGATGTGTCAGTAGGGCTGCTGACTTCAGGAATGTACGGGGCTGTTCCATTCCTCGTGTTGTCCCAATCAATTCCAGCAAACCAGCTATGACGCTGCAGATTAAAAAGAAACACTGTCAGAAAACGGCTATCTTATCTTTGATCGCTCTACATCCCCAGAGCAATGTACTTTTCTTGTACAACAAGTACTAGAAAAAAGATTCGTTTATCTTTTTTCTTTCTCACCTTAAAATCTTCTAAACCATTTTGTCCTAAACGAAATTCCGCGTCACAAATTAACTTCCTCATTAAATCCTTAGCCGCATCGGTAACTTCAATTCCATTAGAGGCAGGTGGAAAATCAAAACAGTTCTGAAAAAATAAAAGAACAATATAATTAACATGACACGTGTCTTAGTAAAGAATACAGTAACCAGTACTTGAGTTCTTCCATGAATTTGTTTCTTTTTCAAACATAAACATGCTCATTTACATCCACATGACTTTACACATCATTTCCTTATTTTCTTCCAGAGGAACTTAGGAAGTGACAATAAATACATTTGCATGGTTCAATGAGTTTCTCCTTTTCTATCGGTGCCTACTAATTTAATCGGTTTACTACAACCTTACGTTAGCTACTACTGAAACTACTTGAGTTATGAACGACTTTCCAGACCGGAAAAATTCACCAGCCGTGAAATGAAGAAAAATGCCTAGAGTGAAATCAAATTAGGCGAATTCAGTCGGCTTTGATTCAGAATGTTTCAATCCTCCGAACATCAGTTGAACTCGAGATGCAAAACTCTCCAAGTTAGTATCCTGATTCCTCAGGCTTTCATTAAACCCTGTCCGTTTTACTAGAAAGAAATCTTGAACCTCATTAATATTACCGTAAAGTACAACAACTTCAACTTTTCCATCAGCATTCAACAAACGCAATTCGCATTAACGACCTTAAAGGCCCATCATTCTTTCAAAGACTAGCATTTGCAATGTTGGCATTTCTTTTTTCTCCTATTTACTTAAACAACAACTCTCCGAGCCGTTAAGAACCCTTCTTCTATATGTTCGTTGGGGACAAAACTACGTTTGAGGATAAAAAGAGCAATAATTATATTTTGTCTAAGGATATTGGAACACCAAGTGTGGTGCAGTAAGATGTTTCAAACGCCAAGTCCCAGACAGACTCAAAGCCTCTAAGCTTTTTGTACTTTTCTGCATGCCAAGAGACCAACTATGCGCTTTGCTTCAGAATGAGGGTAAATAGCTGTGCATCTTATCTTAATGTGAATTCAACGTGAAGACTTTCTTTTAGTCTGATTGCACACACACCAAATACCAACCAGCCTCCTCCTCTTCTCATCGCAAAACATATTTTTTGTCTTTCTGATTCCTCCGAAAAATCACACATCACAATAATGTGAGTTGGGCCTTCTTCATAGCAAACAAATACATCCTTTTCCTACTTAGCTCCGTCTTGGCTAGAGAAATAAGTAACTTCAAACTTGTCGTAGCAAAAGTGACTACGAGGCACAGTTACGCTTACTATTTTTAGATGTACAAGACCACATCATCTAATCTTACGGGAACTTTTACTATATACAGCTTGAACGCATATTATTATACCGAGGAAACTCAAACTTATCCTGCATTTCTTCATTTCACTTGCCTAAGCTAAGAAATGTGCAGTAACAAATATGTCCAACAGTTTCACGGAATACTCAGTCAATTGTACATTCATGCTGTTTGAAATCCTTTCCTCACTTTCATGATGATAAGCCACTAACAAACTCGCTACAAGCCATTATATAACCTTTCTCTGCCGTTCAAGTCAAACACTCAACGAACATCACGAAGCAGAGGAACATGCATAACATAATCTGAGAGCTTATATTACTCTACGAGCGCAAACAAGAAGATTATGAATTGCAGAGAAAGCAACTTGAATCATTAGGCTATCTAAATAGTTATTCTTTAATTTATTACTTCCCAAGTTCCCACTAAAGTAATTATACTGACCCCACATGCCACACGAGACAACTTAAAAGGACGCTATATTTATATCGCATCAAGTTTTACAATTGGTTTAATTATAACGTCAGACCAACCGTGGCGTCTCCATCTCAATCAATTAAACAATAAATGTGGAACTGCCTGCCACCTCGTCTAAGTAACCTTGTCCCCTGCTAAGTCAATATCAATTTAGTTGTTATACACGTTCCTTGTCATGTGTACATGAAAGCCGTGTTCTTCGAGAGAAACGAGTGGCAGTGAGGCAGTGTCACCCTGCATTTGGCACTTCCATAACAAACTCCCCCATCTCCGGGATAATTAATCCAATCAGAATTATTAAAACAACATCAAATTTTCCTCTCATTAATAACGCCTGTATACAAAATGTTTCCTGTCATGCAAACGACCCATCAACGAAGTAATTGTGAATCTGACTTGGCCAGGACTTCGACATTAAATCGTAAGAGTACATTATTAATGTGTGTGTGCCTGGAAAACCCGGAGATTTAGAAGCTGTTTCAGTAATACACCCCTAAAACTTCATTAATAAGAACTCCAGTATTGCAACACAGTCTTCTGACAAACGCTGAGAACAGTTGTTAACTTACTTTGTGATTCATGATTTTCCCGTAAGTTTCCACCAACGACTCGGCGTAGAAGGGTGTCTCGCCATATAGCATTTCATACATGCAGACTCCAAGAGACCACCAGTCACATTCAGGTCCATACCGTCCTTGGCCATCTTCCATAGCCTAAATGTACAAAACAGAGAATCAAATTAGGATAAGCATACCATCACCGTCACTTATGATCCAGATCTAAAAAATATGCCAGCACGAATTTTTGCTACAGCAGATGTTGAGGTTACTGATGTTACACTTCTGAGGATATTAAAGTCGTATTTAATCTCATTATAAAAGCATCCCGTCATGATTATCCTCAGCTAATCGAGCATAAAAATAAGCGTGTGCTTCATGTGAGGATGTGTAAACGATTATCCCATAACCCCATCCACGGATAATTCTCTCCATTAAAAGAATATCAAAGCGAGTGTAGTAAAACAGTTAATTGAGGTTTCTTCTGCTTAATCATTCAGGAAGCACGTAAAACGACTCGATCACTCACTAGTGTGTATAAAACTCAACAAACTCACACACCGGAAGCGTAAAGTTTGTTTGGATCGATGATATACGCGTTACTTACAAGGAAAAAACTCCAGCCTTCCATAGGTCATGCTCAGCAAACATAATGTATGCAAATATTGATTACTCATTCCACCACACGATTTTGAACCTTCTGTTACTGAGATTTTTGGATTCGGCACATAATCTCGTCGTCATAAATTGAAGACCTGGTATTTCTACATACTAATGAAGTTGTACGAGGTCAAGTTAAGAATACTTTCCTATGATTACAATTTACAATCATCCTGGACAATACTCTACATTCGATTTTAAAATAAAATATTGGAATGATTGTTAAAATAAAATAAAAGCAAGAGAAAGCTACTGCACACGAAAAAATCAACTAGTGCAAATGACCATAAATTGGTTGGTTGTAAGTTGTAACACGGTGCACAATGAAATGCACGCTTCACAGGAGAGTCATTTGTATGTTTCCCAACAATAATCTGAGACTAAACGAATCATTTGACAGAGAAACAATAATTCATGGGTTTAAGAAACACCTCTACTCCCACAACCCAAGAAACTAACACACTTTAACATCCTACGAGTGTGATATTTTAACGCAAATATCCATATCACATCAAAATGGTTGCTCTTGCTATTGCTATACACTACGCCAAGAAACATGACTGCAGATTTAGCGACCACCATCAAGGTCTTTTGTGACCATATAGAAGAAGATGAAGCCTATCGAACCATTTCCGGTGGTTTCGTGCCTTCATACATTGACAGAGATTGTAGTGAGGACCGACAAGCATCGATCTGTGAGCACAAGCTTTGAGGGCTGTCGTTGTATAATATACTAATACTATTAATACTATTATGTAGACGAGGAGAAGTTGAGGAAGTTAGGAAATAGCAGATGAAAGATTATTGCAACAAGACAAGGCACATCTGGAAGTAAAATCTCACCCGAAGAATTTCAGGAGATATATAATCTGGTGTTCCCACTGCCACATTACTTTGAACCGTCCCATCATCTTGAAGCTTAAGACACGACCCAAAATCTGCCAATCGAATGTGTCCATTAGCATCCAAAAGAACGTTGTCTGGTTTAATATCACGATGCACATATTTCAGCTGATGAATGGAGTCAATAGCAAGCACCATCTCGCAAATGTAAAATCTTGACATATCTTCTGGAAGACGATCCTCAAATTTACTCAGTAGGGTTAACAAGTCCCCTCCACAATAGTAGTCCATCACCAAATACTATTGAAACAAGAACAAAGGCGCATGTAGTTGAATGAAATCATTCACATTTTTCTTCCCTAATCCCATTCTTTCATTCATGACAAGATAATTAGACCAAAACAAAACAATTTACCAAATTTGTCTCATCTTGAAACGCGTAATGTAAGTTGGTAATCCATCGTCGATCTCCATACACAAGAACGTCTCTCTCCTCTTTAAAACAAGCTGTCTCTGCTCTTTTTAACATTTCCCATTTGTTCAAAATCTTCATTGCATACACCTTCTCCGTTTTCTTCATTTTTACAACTGCAACTTCTCCAAATGCACCACGACCGATTACTTTCAAAATCTCAAAATCTTCTGCACTAAGGCGCAAAGACTTCACTCGACTGGACACTGGTTTGACTGTAATCACAAGAAATACATGGAGGTTTAAATAATTCACATAAAACATTCAATTCGAGACCTCCTAGTAAGTAGTAAGCATACCCTCGGAAAAGATCAGTGTCTTAAGCTGTCAAAATAATTCTAATTACATCGAGTTGTGTCAGAAGACCAGAATCCTCACTAGGACAAGTCAGGTTTTAAAAATGAAATGACATATACTTACAAAAGGACTTATTTCACGCTTTGCACAATACCAGTTCATAACACCTTGACTATGACGGATGCAAATCACAATGGTTTAAAGAGCAGCTGACTATTTTAAATTTTCTGCCCTATAAACTACCTACGCGAACAATGCATTCATACATAGGATCTTTTACATCTCTTTCCACCTTGATAAGGGTAGTTGTAGAGCTATATACTGCTGAACAACCATTACTTTGGCATAATGATTCATGAAATAGCGACGAAATAAAGATGAGAATTCTCAGCGAAGCGAAAATAATTTTGCTGCAACTTCACTGACTTACACAAGAGCTAAAGAAATAATAGAATCGGTTTATATATAAGTGAGAGCCGCTTGAGAATAATAATTGCATTATTTGCATTACATGTCATGCATTTCGATGATCTCTTCAACACTCTCCCTTTTTACGGGTTTGCCATTGCTCCTAGCGTCTAGTAGTGATTCATTCTCATGAATGTTGATTTGCAGAGATTGCCATAAAACCCAGTACACACATATTACAATTACACGCTATGTGTTAGCCTCCAGATGCGCGTAAATCTTGAAGACTGCAGACTTTCTTGGTTTTAAAATGATCTCCTCCAAAGGATAACTGCATAGGTGGTGCAAAACCAGCATATAACGATGATGAGCAAAGATGCAATTCTACTTGTTCCTCATCATGAATGAAATTATTCTATCAACATACCACCGCTCTTTGATTCAACTTGTTAAAATCACTCAATATATCGGACAAAAAATAGTTGAATGAGTGAATATTCCTCGTGAAGACTCTCTTAAATACTTAATCAACAGCTAGTCTGAGTAAGAAAAACTTGAAGAGAACATGTTTCTTTCAACTTCTTACTTTGCGCATTCTTTGTAGAAGGAGTCCATAGATTCCCTTGTAAAAAGAAGTATCGAATAACCAAGTGACACTGATAGAAAGAAAGCTACCTTTATACTTATCAGTGTGCATCACGACGTCCTGAAAAATGATCCTTCCTTTTTCCCATACCAATTAAATGCAACCCAACTCATGCTTTCAAACCTTATGGACCCTGGCAAACACCTCTTTACTATTTGCTACACATGCTTATATACATCATATCTTGTCGTTGTTACAGTACGATTGTTTTATCGCATTTCCTTTCCAACACGATCTTCACTGGGGACGCGATGTATGTGTTTATATCATCATACATCACTGGTGTAAATCTGATACAGATGGGATTAAATACACAAAAAGCTACGTCTAGTGACTAGGAACTTATCAACTAGCATTAAAAATCATATATTGCTAGCCTCCACCACACACATACACATTACAAACGGTGCATTCTCATATTTCATTTGTTTATCTGTCATGTTTGTTTTATTTGATACCCTTTTGGTACTCCACTCTCACACTTCTATTTTATCCACCACCTCCATAGAAGATAAAAATTGCTCAGTGCAATCTTTCTTGGTATTGGTATACATGCTTCATACTTGTTTCTGTGTTTTATTGCTCTTCCCGACCAAATGAAAGTTTGCTTTAAGTCGTCTGAATATGCAAATAAACTCTGAAAGCCACACATACGTAATCTAAGTTTGCGATTTTTTTCAGCCCTTCTGACCACAATATCGGTCATTACTCATCACCATAATCGCAGGAAAAATCTCAACCTGTGGTTTACTTGTAGTATGCGTGGCTGATGCGCAACACAAGACTAAATGAGCAGTATACCGAATAAGATCATTTCAACTTCGATTAGATGATTTAGGTACTCGGACTGATCAAGGATATTTCTTTGGGGATAATCTATTCAATCATATATCGATGATTTGACATCAATGGAAAGCATCACGGATTGCAAAATGTGAAATGAATCACTTCATAGCGCATTTGACAACAGCAAATAATTCTTCATTTGGTTATTTGACTAGAAGGGGCTATTCATGTTATAATGAATGATTATTTATAGCACAAATGAATTCTATTTTATCCTATTAGCTACAACCTTTCCTGTTTCTTTGCAAATAACTTTAACTCAATTACGATAAGCTTATTACGCAGAAAACAAGCAGGGGGTCATATGGAGTGCAGTACGTCTGCTTAGCTGAAATAATTCCAACTCCACAACGCAATTATCACAATTGATGTTGCCCTACTGATCACAAATGCCTAAAAACAGTAATTGGAGAACTTAACCTCTGAACAATTTGTTCTTTGACATTCAAAGCCAACTTTCAATCACATTTAATAAGATAGACACATTGGTGTTAATAGTTTTCACAGCTTACCGAAGGACAAGAAATCCGTGACGGTTTTTTCCCGTCGCAAAGAAGAATTGCAACATTCATCGTAGAGGATGAGAAGAATGTCGAGGAGGGTTTCGATCGAAAAGGTCGAGGGTCCATCATGCGTAGGAAGCGCAAGAAGAGGGCCATTTAGAAAAATGGATTCCAATTCCTTCAGTCTTCGCTCAGGATTTTCCATTTTAATTGTTGTGTTATCCGCTCACTTGACACATACAGAGAAGGATAAGAGGACACTTCCTAAGAGAGAAGAGCACCTAAGGAATTGACGAGGATATTGATGAGATCTGAGGCGAAGAAATAAGAAAGAATAACCACGAAGGGCCTTAGCCCGTAGAGACACTTAAATAAGTAACCAACACATTTTTCTTCCCTATAATTTAGGGGTTATAGTCACCATCACTTTCACCCTTGACCTGTCCCTAAGGGACTTAAGGTAGTTTGTTTGACAGATGGTCACTTTTCCGAATCCCATGTCCCTTTCGCAGATCCATGAGAAGGTTCCCGTGATGTACCATCTATTCACAGATATCAGGCGAGACTCGAAGGTGGGGCAAAACAGAAGGGATGTCACTTTTTGAAGAACTTCATTTCAGAGAGTGTCACCCAGTAACCTCTGACCCTCTTCGTAGAGAGAGATCACTATCACACACCACCGACACTAATACTGCACTGCTGAGGAGGCAGGCTGAGCTTAGGAGGATGCAGCTTTAATTTGGGACCAGTTATTCGTGGTGGTGGAACAATAATAATATTTGGAGTGTTGTTGAGGGGAAAGTTGGTATAGTAGAGAGTGTGTGTCCACCCGGTCGCCCTGCCAGCCTCACACTGGGCTCCTTTCTGGCTGACATGATTGAAAAATCGAACTAACAAGACGCACTTGGGCATGTCTAAACACACACACACACTTCTCTGCAGTCTCCTTCACAAAATCTTACACTAAGATCTTTTGCCTAAGATCTTCGTTTGTTGTTCTCCTCGTTGAATGAATTGAAACCCAGCTTGAATTTAGATAATCAAGTTTCCTGATTCCTGTAACACCATTAACACCAATCAAATGATATTATCCAAACAAGAATCATTGTTAGTAATTTGAAGGTGGAAGATTACCAATTCGTATAGACCAGGACCAGACGTCTGACAAAAGGTCGTATCGCTTAACTCTTATCTTTAGATTCTGCATCCGCTTATTCGACCTCTGTTTCCTCCGTTCCATTCA
>JAQGAB010003014.1:0-10517 GCA_034696565.1 Isotomurus graminis
CACTTTTTTTACTCTAACTGATTTCTAACATTGCGACGTTAATAAACGGTCACATTAACGTTCGTTTCTGCTTGGGAATCTATACATTATAAGCTATACATACATACTAACACTAGCAACTGCCGCATTACCCACTATTTAGTAATTAATTAACAAACTAGGTACGAATTCACAATTCATTTAAAAACTTCATAATTATAAAACACTTGCATACACTTGAATGGTATTCTTCAGGCGCTAACACACTTCTCACATTATTGAGACTACAGAAATTAAGTCTGATTGGTAGTTAGTGGTGGTTTTATGCATTTAAACTTTAGTTTGGTTAAATAAAATCTTATTTATTTTAATTACACTTAATAAACTGGGTGGTGTTTTAACTGTTTTAAGTATCTTTATTTTTAGCATCTTATTGTTAGCTTACATCACTTTTTCTCACCTGCATGACAATTTTTGGAACTGCATACACAAATCTTTGTTTCAATTCCGTGGCTTGTGGGACGAAAGGCATAAATCCTTATGAGACGATTACGAGTGCATCTCCAAGCAATTACTCCGGATGGAATATTCTTATTCCTTCAATAAATTCACAAATTGAATACTACCTGATTTTCCACCTTCTCGTATGACTTTAGCTCACAATGTCCTGTGGAAGTCCTCGACTTCGGGCATAAGTCCTTTATTAGTAACACGGTTTCCTGTCCTTCAAAGCCATTCACTTTCTTATCATTTATATTCTGGAGATCACCGATCTCATTCCCGGTCCTTCCTGAGTCATTGTATGTCCCAATATTTCCAGATGTCTTCAGAGACTCTAAAACCTCTTCGACGAAGGACATATACTTTCTGTCTCCTTAAACTCCACACCCAACGTGCATCGTGAGGAGTTAGAGGTGTGCTGAAGATGAAGTGTGTTGAATGAAGTTTCAGATGGGAATGATTAGATTCCTCTGACTCCTTTTATGGATGTTCCCCTATTCACATCTCGAGGAACTCGTGCACTCTGGTTGCTTCTAATGAGTGAGTTAGTTTCGTTAACAACTGTACAACTACTTCGTTCTTCAATCACGAACTTGCACTGGAAAAGGTAGACATAATATATGGTTCAATACGCTACTAAATAAAGGCATTTATGTCTCCAAAAACCTAAGAGCCATTTGGAATTGGAAAGGGACAACAGGCTCAGTTTGATCGTGTGGAGAAAGTGTTGGATGTCTGAATACACAGAACATCGAAGGCACTTTGACAACCCAAAGTGGAATCGCTGACAATATTATAATTCTCAATAACTTTAGTTGGATTAAGTCTCTCCAATGGATTTTGTTAATACGCATTGAAAACTGCCCTGGACAATTTATAGGATCTTTTGTATTCTTAACGTGCATTTATTACACTCGTTACGTATGTCTTCTTAGAAAACTTCAACAAAAGAACAGTACATAACCTTACCTAACCGGACATAACGTCCGGGTGCCAGCTAATGTTCCTGGAGATTAGTTGAATGTTTCCGTAACTTGAAATGCTACGAAAGAACACGAGGTCAGCTTTTCTTATGTCCCTCCAATTGAATAGAAGACTTTATTTGTGACCCTGACGAGCTCTCTGCCGTTTGATGTCATTGTAAGCTAATTGTAAGTTATCATACATTTCAATGTATTTGTACAAATTAGAGAAGTCTTAACTTGGCCGTTGATTCAAAGCATCATGAGAATTTTGTTTGAAGTTGTCAGCGGTCAAATAAAGAGTATGAAATTTGCGAATAGAAATGGTTCAATTCAATTTCCACTCTCGTTTGGTTTATTTCCCATTCACTTGGTTATTTTTATGCTTAAACTTTACTTTTTCCACAAAAAAAATTTAAGAATATTTGAACAGAACAAATGTATCGGAATTGAAATGATCGGAAACGAACAGTACCTTGTAGTCAATAATAGCGGAAGTCAGTCTGATAGCGTTAACCAGCGTTTGTTCTGCAAACCCAAACAATAATTTTAGCATTACCTCGAAGAAACTGCAGATACAAATACATTGTTAACTGAATGAATGTTTAAATACCTCTGCTAAAATTTTCTCAATTGTCGCCTGACTCATGCGGTGCTTGTCTTCGGTAATTTTGATGGAATTTGTGCCTCCAGTGCTCTTGGTTACTGCAGTGACCTTCAATACTCCCTGGCGATCGATCTCCATCGTCACATCTATCGTTTCCCTGCCAGCTGGAGCAGGAGGAATTCCACGAAGGGAAAAGTTTCCTAGCAATGTGTTTTGCACTGCTACAACGTTCTCCCCTTGGAAGATAGGAACACCAACGGTTGTCTGATTATCCCTCGCTGTAGTATATTGTTCCGTTATCTTTGCTGGAATCTTTGTGCTCTTTGGAATAATACATGAAAACCTTCCACCAATAACGTCCGTTCCCAACGACATTGGAGTTACGTCAGCTACTACATTAAAATCTATAGACTCCTGAGCTATTTTCCCGTTAAGAATGGCGGCATGGACAGCAGCTCCAAAAGCCACAGCCTCATCCGGATTAACCGTCTTGTTCAAAGCTTTTCCATCAAAGTATTTCTCAAGGAGCTCCTTCACTTTGGGTATTCTAGTTGAGCCTCCAACGAGAACTACGTCATCAATTTTGCTTTTAGTAATCTTTGCAGATGTTAAGACTTTATCCACAAACTCAAGTGTCTTCGTGAATAAATCATTATTCAGTTCCTCAAACTTATTTCGGCTGAGTTGAACCATAAGGTCCAGACTTTTTCCTCTTTCGTTGTAAATGGCAGCTACGTCAATATTCGTAGTTCTGCAAGATGACAACTCCTTCTTTGCTGCTTCGCAAGCTTGTTGCAGACGTTGAAGTCTTCGACGAGAGTTGTTTCTCTCTGTGGCATTTGAGGAATCTTTACCTTCCATCAGATCGACTCTCTCTGTCGTTTTAAATTCCAAACAGCAATGTTCCATTACCCGCTGATCAAAGTCCTGGCCTCCCAAGTGAGTATCTCCATCAACTGCCAAAGCTTCGATATTTCCTTTACTTATTTTAAGCACAGCCACGTCAAAAGTTCCACCTCCCAAATCATAAACTAAGACATGACGAAAGTGATCATCCGAATGCTGCAACTTGTACGCAATTGCTGCAGAAGTTGGCTCATTAAGAATCGTGAGCACTTCCAATCCAGCAAGCTTTCCAGCGTCAATCGTTGCCTGACGCTGTCCATCAGTAAAGTAAGCAGGAACAGTAATAACTGCTTTCTTTACTTTGCAGTTCAAGAACCCTTCAGCAGTCTTCTTCATATCCTTCAAGATCTCCGAAGATACTTGCTCAGGGTAGAACAGCTTTCCAGAATTAATTTGAATCTTTGGAATCTTCTGATCCTCAATGACTTTGAATGCCCAGAATTTCATGTCCCTCTGAAGTTTAGAATCGTTAAAATCCCTCCCTATAATTCGCTTTGCGTCGTAAATCGTATTCTCATTATTGTCATACGCTTTTGACTTTGCAGGTTGACCCACCATGTCTACAAAACCAGCGTCGTTGTAGCAGACGTACGAAGGAGTTATATTGCTTCCCTGTGCGTTGGGAATTACTTTAACTGATCCATTTAGATAGACAGCAACGCAGGAATACGTCGTTCCCAAATCAATACCAATGGCTGGGTCCACTGGGACGTTCATGTCATTCTGCTCTTTGTATTGTTGGTACGTCAATTCCAATGCAGACTTCAAATCATCCTTCTGAATTTCACTCAAGGGAGTTGTGTCTTCACACTTCTTTATCGCCTCAATAGACAATCGTTCATGAAGCGAATGGAGGTCAACAGGTCTCATGAACTCGGTGTTTTTGTAGTGCTTCTCCATCTCTTCCTTGTAAACTTTCCTTGCTTCTGCCAAAGCGTTGTTTGTTCCAAAACCTCGGTCTTTCAACTGAAGTTCAAAGTAATCGGTCAGATCCCCACATGCCTTATTAATTTCTTCTTCCAGGTCGATAAAGAAAGTTTCAGCAAAGTCTTCATTAGCGTACGTTTCGTTAAACGCTAGCTGAGCCTTCTCAAGCCCTATTTTGTGATTTTCTTTAAGGTCTTCTATGTCATTCATGAAGTCCAAATCTTTCATCATATCCGACTGGTACTTCTGAACAAGCTCATTTACAATGTTCTTCGCTCCAGCCAAACAAGCTTCCCGTTTGGTCTGGTTTATATCCAGGTTCTTGTTGTAAGCTTCCATGATATTTGTCTCCAGTTGGGTAATAAACATTGTAGGCTCTGGGTGATTTCCAATTTTTGATGCGGATTCGAATACCTGCAACGCTTGCACTTCGATTTCTTTGTGTTTTTTCTCTAATAATTCCTGGGTGTGAAATTTCTTCTCTTTCAAATATTCGTCCATCGTATTCACATACCATTCCAAACTAGACTCCACAGCTTTGGAGTAACTTTGTTCGCAATCTCGTTTGAATTGAGAAAAGTCCTTCTGAATTTTTTCATTGGAAGCGTTTAATTTCTGTAATGCATTGAGAAGAATATTTTTAGCCAATTCTGCTTCTTTGGGGATGTTGATCTTCTCCTCAATGAAAGAAATGCTGTCTTGAATAAGTTTATCACTTTTTGATTCGATTTCTTTCTGTTCCCACAAGTTTTCCCAATCTAAACTGATCTCTTCTTCGAATTTCACAAGACTTTCATCCAAAACAGAATTTGCTGCATTTTCAGCCTCCTGAAGATTCAGTTTGAATGATTTCAGGATTTCTTCTTCAGTTTTAGAAATCAATTCTTCCAGCTTCAATGCATACCTTGCTGCAAAAGGTCCTCCAACTATCTTTTTATTTCCGAACGCCTCAAAACTCGCATTCTTTTGAGTTGCCATGGTTATTGTCAACTTATCTTCTGGTAAGAATGGGTTTTCTAAAAGTGTTTCGTTGATTTCTGTCAAGTATTCCTTGGTGAGTGTTGCGACCAACTGATCCATTTGCTGCTCAGCTTTCATCAACCTGTTCTGATTATCAATTTCCACCCTACTTTCTTCTTCTTTAAGCTTCATTTCCAGGTACGTCACTTCCTTATCGATGAATTCCTCATCAACTTCCTCTTCAATTTTATCCCTGAAGTGGCATACTGCGTTTGATATAGCTGAGCTCAACAGACTTTTCAACTTGTTCGGTTTTAAGAAGATAAATTCATCTGGGAATTCTACTTCAACTACTTCCCGGAATGATTTGAGTGACTCGCTCTTTGCCTCATCAATTAATCGTTCTTGTTTCTTTTCATTGTCGGAATAGATTTTGTAAAATTCTGACTTAAGAAGTTGATTAAGTTCCTCCTCAAATTCAGTAGCCATCTCAGGTGTTCCCATCTTCCTGGCTCTCTTAAAATGTGCATTAGAATTTTTTTGCGCTTGTTGACTCGCCTTATTTAAAGCAGATTCGGAAAGAGCCTGTTTGCCTCTTAAACTTTTCTTCATCCCGTCAAGGTACTTCCGAACACATTCAGAGACAGTACTCTGGAATGCAATCTTTGCTGTTGCCTCGATCAGAGTCAAAGGAGAAGGATTATCTTCACAGTTGAAGACGTTGACATATTGTTCAAAGCAGTTTATAACATCTGTAGCCTTTACTTCGCTTCCAAATACAGATTTGACAGTAATGTCATCGGGATTGAGCAAATCTTCAACAAGTTCATCCAGTTTCTTGATAAACTTATCACTCAACTGGGAAAGACATCCCTTGAAACCTTCTTGTTGGGCTTTCTCTCCAATTCCAGGCATGAGGAAGCAGTCCATTCGTTCGAAGCATTTCCCCAGAGTTTCTCGAACTATTTTACCGTTTGGCGACATTTTGGACGTAATTTCAAGTTTTTCCTTTAAGTACTGCTGTCCTCCTTCAGCTCCAAATGGGTGTTGCGTTGGCATCCTCCAGTCTCGGATTAGGAAGTAAAGTCGCTGGAAGGGATGATCCATGTCTTCACTTTCCTGTGGGTTCATAGCCATGAGTCCGTAATTGACGTAAGTGTGGAGTGACTCGAGACAGTCTTCTTGAAGCATGTCGAAAAAGTTAAAAATGAGACACGATGATGTGAGCAATGAAAGGCCAACAATCGCTGATCGTTCTCTAGGAGTCGTTTCATCGTCATACGTCCCTTGAGTGTCCATCAGCAGCACAGCTATTTCCTGTCGGTTTGACTTCACAATGAAAGGTTTACTCCATACGAGCATTCCCTTTGTTTCATGTTTAGTGGCCGTAGTCCACTTAAATCCACTAAGGGGCCTTTCTTTGTTCTCCCAATCGAGCCAGTCAGACTCGTCTCTCTCTAAGGCTTCCAGATATCGGATGAGGAACGAAAGGAAGAATGACTTCCCTTGACGAGAAGGCCCAGCGATTGACACGATGCAAACCTTTCTATCTCCAGCCTGAATCAGGACATGTTGCAAATTTTCCTTGTAGAATTTTACACTTCGAGGTTTCAAGGAGTCTTCCGAATTTTCAAAGTCCATAACTTGCATAGGACAAGGTTGGTTTTTTTCTGCAAGGTCCATGATAAACTCCAACTGTAAATATAAAAGACACGTGTCGTCACGTTCCTTTGTGGCAAACTCCACCATCATCAATGGGTATAACAAAAGCCTACTCCATGCAGCTTCTTATAGCCCGGTCAATTTTGCACTTTGTGATGGCTTAAGGTAAAAACATTCCTTACAATAAAATTATTTCTCAATTAAGAGTCTCTAGCATCTAATGTGGACGTCTATTTTGAATTTTGATAATCGTGTATTTCATGGCTACACACATGTTTTAAAATTTAACCCCCATTTAAGCACCGTGCTGCATCGATTTGGAACTTCTATACAAAGACAAAGGTTTCTCTAGATATTAATACCTTATGACGGGGAAAGTTGTGGAGAGGAGCCAAGCCCCGTTTGCTCTGTGCTGTCAATAATTTTAACAATTTCTTTGACATTTAAGCACTCAGAATTAGTAAGTTAAGCATGTTACTATTACACACCTAAAGTTGTACAATAATAATTGCGTTTTCTAGTAGTGTGCCAAATCGTAGCTAGATCTAATGAAAATGTAGAAGTTATTCAAACGCAAAATTGGAAATAGACAACATATAGCAAGACAACACAGGTGATCCTATAAGCCTAAATTGACTGGGCTAAAACCTACATAAAGCCGTTTATTTTAGCTCAGTCAATTTTGAAATTCTCAGTAAATTTAATTCACAAACATAACTTCACACTTAAGTCGTGATGGCAGAGTATTTTCAGGCCTTGTTTTGGGCAAAAGCAGCAAACTTTCATACATTTTATGAATTCAAGTAGATAAGATTAGGCATGGATCGCCAGATAGTCTAGAATGTAAATAAGCATTTCACATCTAAAGGTCGAAGGGATGTATTTCTAGGTCATTAGGTATCCAAAGCGCAATGGCAAGATTTCTATTTAATCTTATACAACATCATTTCAGGTAGTATATCATAGGAAGTAATACAGTAACATGTTGTGAGATAGAAATCTTTACGAAGATGCGTCTCTCCTTTTCCCTCACCTTCAGACAGAATTCTCCTCTCTCAGTGTTGTCTTTACTTATGAGTTGAGTTGTTCTCATTATTATACCTTCTAGCTTAGTATTTGTTCTTAGTTTACCCCATATATTATAAGTTATACTGAAACCTTTACTGCAGACCTAGGAAATGTTGCGTAAGTGTTTGCTTAAGTATCTAGAAGTGTTGTAACGGGTCATAATAACTTTTCTTCATATAAGTTCCGTGTTCGCATATGAAGTTGTATTTCATAGTTACTATAATGAGGAAGAATATCCAACTAGCTGTTAAATCCATCGGAAAAAGGAAACGAACGAGATTGTTTCAATTAAGGGATCACTCCACTCTGAAGCTCTTGCAAGTCACTGCACACTTCTTAAAAGGGCTATGTCATAAAACAAAGTAGAGTCTAAATATTCATTGTAAGAGATACTTTTGCCAAGTCTCTCGTAATTTCCTAAGACCTACGACCTACAATCAAGTTAATCGCTTGCTCGAAACCACCAAGAAAATCTATAAATAAAGTAATTAAGATTATATTAGAAGATTCCTCGAAGCGAGGAAAGTCCTTAAAATAATACAAAGTGTCTTGCGAAGTCTCCTTGTAGCGAGAAGACTAGCTAACTCTTAACTGAAGTAACCCCAGTGGTTAAATGCCAAAGGTCACTATTTAACTCGTATGCAAGTTCCACTTATTGATCATTTCTATTAAGTCCATGATATGAGAAATAAATAATATCATTCCTTCTAACAATATATATTTTCGGACTCAAATACGAATCATTTAATCAATCCAATTAACGAACTGTAAGCCTTACTAGAATTAATGTAAGACGGAAACGTAAAAGCTTTTCTGAAGGTTTAGAATTGTTATATTCTTAGGCTAAATTTGCTAAACTCGTCAAAAGTAGCCAATCTAAAGAAAAAGTCTGCACAAAGTATATCATGCGTACCCGAAACATGCGTACATGAAACTGAAATTTTGATCTAGCAGTAACCTCTAGCGACCTGATTTTTTAGCCTTCAACCTCCACTTAAGCACTCTTTTGTAACGATTTGGTACTGACACTAATAGCAAAGTTGCTCTAAATAATGATGCCTTGCGATCATGAAAGATATTGAGAGAGGTCAAGCCCCGTTTAGGCCCTGGTCTTAATAATTATGGAAATTTACACACAGTTTGGGTAGGTTAAGCATTTAAGTGGCACAAAATTTTGGTTACTTAATTAGAATTGCGTTTTCTACTAGTGTGCCAAATTTGAATAAATTCGAATAAATGCTTTAAGAGGTACTCGACCGTGAATTCGAATTTACTAAACCGGAAGGACTGAAGAAAGAAGTGAGCTTATAAGATAAAATTGACTAGACTAAAATATATGCTAAACAGCCCCTTAATGTCCAGATAACTGACAGCCGTTGTAACATTTGGAAAATAAGACAGCTATTATGAACAGTTTTTTGCCCTGGTAACTGGTGCATTTGCGAGGATATGTGATGTCACGCTATCAGTCTGTCTTTCTGTCTGATCCCGATTTATCTCACGACCCACCAGACCGATTGTCACCAAATTTTGTAGGGATTTTGCGCAAATGTATGGGACCTCCCGCTCACAATTGGGTATCAACCATAGTCTTAGGTGACACGCGGAGGTCACCAAAATGGGCCAAACAGCAAAAGGCAACGACAGCAGAGGCTAAACTAAGCATGACTCCTCTCCAATATTTTTCACAGTCGCGAACAATAGTAACTTAAAGCGACTTTGGTGTTCGTATAGAAGTTCGAAATCGTTGCAGCAGAGTGCTGAAGTGGGGCTTGAAGATACAAAAATTCGCGTCGCTATCGACAGCAGGGGTATATGTGTGCTTATTTGTGTGTGTGAAGCCTTCAGTTACCTGGGCTTAAAGAGACTGCTTAGTGTAAGTTTTCAAAGACTTACACTTCATTTTTTTAACTACTTGCTTATTTGTCAAATCCAATAATTATAATATAAGAGAAACTAACATAAAACAGAGATTAATATCACATATTTTGGCTGTAAATGTACGTAATCAATATAATTAATCTCAAAACCTAGCCAGGTGATAAACATCACATTTAAGTTAGCTTTCAAACAAGTCACTGTTCCGATGAGTAAGTATGGGGTAACATTAAAGGCCCGCTCTCATGTATTTTACGATGGAAATGGGATTTTTTCCAAGCGAACCTCTTTCCGATTTGAAAACTAACATTCAAAATAGTCCCAAACGGTTGGTTCAAAACGTTAGGAACTCAAAGTTTCGAACTGACCACGAACTGTAATGAAATGGCATGCAATCGTAGCCCAAACTGTCTGGGTTTCGCCATGGAGATATTTGTTACAGGAAGCTCATTATACGGATTGTTGTTTTCCATATATATTAATAAAATACCGAAATGTATAGAAGAATGTAATTCTACTTTGTATGCTGATTATTTAGCTCATGCAGCAGATTGTGAAGAAATTAAAACAGAAGAAGAAAATCTAAACATAAACTTTGATGACCTGAATCAATATAGCGAAGAATATGGATTGATTACCAACCCACAAAGACCAAAATAATACACTCCCCGCAGACATAAATATTTGCGTCAATCAATTCCCGGTAGAATTAATACAAATATTGAGACATAATATTTTGACTCACGTATTAGTTGGAGAGATCAATATAATGCAGTTGGTAATAAAATGACAACGATTATACATAACAGACACATAACATTACTACTTAATAAAATGTTTGTCGTAGTAAGCACAAAAGAGTTAGTAAAATATTCATGAATGCAGCAAAAATTGTATCACCGCGCAAACATCACCATAACAAACCTCAGCACTACATTTACGAGAAACTTAACTATTGCTTAACAACTGCTGTGAGATACGAGTACTACTCTAGTCAAGTCCTGATGGTTGGGTGGCTAAGACTGCTAACTTTAGAGCACTAGCAATGCTCTGAGGTTGGGAGTTCA
>JAQGAB010003015.1:0-10510 GCA_034696565.1 Isotomurus graminis
TTTAACATTAAGTTACCGTAGTTAACAAAAGGATGAACCCAAACAGTCACTCTCATGTCCATTGCTTTGAGGTCTCTCACCATACCTGCAGGATCGGGGAATTTGTCAAGATTGAAATCCTCATTTCCGTAGCAAGTCTCCCAGTTGTCATCAATCTCAATGTGCGAGTTATTAAGGAACCCTTCACTCACAACCCTTCTGGCATACTCCAGGACCTTTTCTTGGGTAACATCGGTCTTGTATTGAGCCCAAGTGCACCACACAGGGTACAGGAGCATCTTCTCGTCCACAAGGGCTTCAGGTTTATCGTAATACTTTCTAATTGCCTTTTGATGCACAGCCTTTACGTTCTCATCAACGCAAACAGAGTATTTCAGGGTCAATTGATCACGTTTTTTGTACGGGTATTGATCGGCAGCGTAGAAACATAATTGGGACGCTCGTTCCGTATCAAAACCTACGACACAGAGGATTTGTTTGAGATGATATGAGAGTCAATATGGAGTGTTAGTTGAATCTATTTAACATACTCATGAACAGTGGAGTACTTTCATTCACATGAATGGCCACGCCGTTAGAAAAGACCCAGTAGTTCTCTACAACCCCTCCGTACCAGTTTTCTGCAATCCAATCTCCAGTGACGAAGGGACTTTTGTTCCGCTTTTCCCCGTTGATGGGCCAGTATTGATTGACTGTCTCCCCTCCTCCGTACATGTGCATACCCGTGTCAATTGTAAAGCAATCTTGAAGTTCCCGAGCGAGTGTGGAAGTCCATTCTACTTCTGCACAGTTATCGTTTTCTGCAGTAGGTTCTGTGACAGTTAGGGTGGCAAAGTCTCCGTATTGGAAGCAACTGACTCCAGGGCCTGAGGAACAAGAGACTGCTTGTCCAACTGCCAGTGGAAGTCCGAGTCCCAATCTTCCGTTGATTTTGACATCTGCGAGGTGTATTTCGTTCGTTAAATGTATTTAATTAAATTACCAACATTACTTACCTCCGAAAAGGCTAATAGAAAAGTCAACTCCGTTCTCATCGGCTTTAGGTTGGTGAGAAATATTTATTGATGCTTTCTCGGTGACTGTAGCTGTACCTAAAAAGGGGATCCCTGCAAGTCCCACAAGGACTACAAGACTCAGAGTGCCTGAAAGATATGACTGTTATGAGAAAGTGTATATTGGAATGAATTTGTAATTAAAATCGTACTCATAGTTTTGTCGAAGCGATGAAACACACAGGTTAATTATGCTGTCGAATAAGAAGTGTAAAGTGCGATGAAACTTTTTATACCTAGCCAATAAATACTTATTATCTTTTACTTGTACGACTTATCAAACAACAAACCTATTGAAGTTTGACACCCGATCAATCGTATGCGGTGACAATTGATTGTATTTTAGTGGCACAAGATATGGATCACGTTTTTAAGTGAATGCGATTGTACGTTCTAAACTAGCCAGGTTAAATCAGAAGATGAGACACAAGAACACCAAGTGGCAAACATAGTTTAATGAGGTTAAAATATAGTAAAAGTACATCGTCCTGATTGATGAGAGGATCTTTGC
The DNA here is from genome assembly GCA_034696565.1 of Isotomurus graminis. Classification (NCBI taxonomy): domain Eukaryota; kingdom Metazoa; phylum Arthropoda; class Collembola; order Entomobryomorpha; family Isotomidae; genus Isotomurus; species Isotomurus graminis. The sequence goes on from JAQGAB010003015.1 coordinate 1,564, forward strand.
ATGTTTTATTACATGCAGTTGATTATAAACGTTAGTTGTAATTAGTGGCTACACTGTTGACTTTCATGTGTTCCTTCAGTCAGTAATTTGGTCTTCCACACTCTTCGCCCACTGGATAACCTCCTCAAGGTACTCGTCATAGATTCCCAGGAACATTTTGTGTATCTCCAATTCCTCATCCTTCGTTGGGGTTCCCACAATTCCTCCAGTTTCTTTCAGAAGTTTTGCAATTGTGTAGAATACTCGGATGAACTTGAATCTGCAATGAACATTCTAATTAAGTCTTCACACTCACCTGAGAATCCCCAACTAATACAAATACACTTTAATTCCAAGACTTACGAATACTTGCGGAACGGGAGTCCACAGGCTTCGCCAAATTCACCCACAGGACCGAATTCCACGTTTCCTGGAGTCTCAAAAGTACATCCCGGGACTATTCTACTGTGAGGTCCGCACGTCAAATGTTCCTTCTGACACACAGCAGCGGAACTCTTCACCCATTTTCCACACATTACGCAATTTAACTTCCCTACAAGCTGCTGCACGGGAACATATCGATCAACCACTTGACTACAAATACACAACAATCCACACAATCTTATAAGAGTCTCAATTACCCTAACGTAAGGTCAAGAGGTTAAAGGTCACTAAAACTTACCCGAATCGCGTCTCCCCATCCTTTCGCATAGCCAAGTATATCAAATACTTCATCTGCTTCGCCGTCATCTTCTTCGGTTCTACAGCTTCTTCGGTTTCAGCCATCTTTTTAGGTTCTTCAGCCATCTTGATTTATCCTCCAATCTGCAAACACACCAAATTGAATTGAAGTTAATTAGATTATTATCGATCATAAATCTGTGTCAATTAAGCAATGTAGAAGCTAATCTAGTCCTCATTCAGCTTACCTTTCACTCAAACACAAGATAATATGTTCTGACTTCTGAACCTCAAGTTTTAGTTCTTTTCCGTCTGAACATCAACTACAAACTGAGACTACGTACCTCTCTCTTCCATAAGCAAACTACTAACAAAGGAGACAGCGCTTAAGTCGACACTAACGTTTGTGGTTGTTTGCACAAGCCATCAGCACCGAGTTTCCCAACAAAGACAACCAAGAAGGCAACAAAGGTATCTCGTAGTGCGGAGTGGGATTCTCAACTTGCCCCACACTCAACCGTTCCCTCTTTGTTAGCCTTTCTCCAATCAAAACCAATTGCGCGCCACATTCGAACTAGTCCTCCGCATTCTCCTCACTCAATCACTTCTCCTCCGGATTGTGTTTTGTGGAAACTTTGGAAGTTTGGAAATCTCGGACGGTCACACCTCCTCCGCAAACGTTAAGGTAAGTTTGCGTTTCATTAAATTGACACTATGAGTGTAAGCTTAATTCATATGCCATTTTTCATTAGTAGTTGTCGTTCAATTCAACAACATCTGTCACCTCTCAAAAGTCAAATCACACCCGGCATTTCTAGTTTAAGTCCTTAGAAGACTTAATTAATTACTAATAGTGTTGTGGTGTTTGTTATTCCAGATGGTTTTGAATTTAACCGTGAAGGTCCACCCTGTGGTGCTCTTCCAAATCGTCAACGCGTATGAACGGCGAAACCTGGACAGGAATGCAATTCTGGGAACCCTCTTGGGTAAGAAAGACACTGCACAACCTTTATTTTCCCTATTTACACCTGTCGCTTAAAATGATTCTTAAATAACCTTTAATTCCATTACAGGAACTATCGACAAGAATTCCGTGGAAGTTACCAATTGCTTCGTTGTTCCTCATTCCATCTCCCCAAGCGATGGAACTGTAGGTTTATTCTAAAACCATCAGCTCCTTCCAGTCTAATCCTTAATTACTAAATACTTAAACTATCCTTTCTCTCCAGGTGTCCATCGAGATGCACATTGCCGACACAATGTACAAGCTGAACAAGCAAGTCCACCCATCTGAGGTTATCGTTGGATGGTGGGCCACTGGATTCGAAGTTACATCAATCGCCGTGCCCATCAACGACTACTACTCACGTCAATGCGCCAACCCAGTCCATCTTCTTGTGGACACAACTCTCCGGACAAAGAAAATGGCCATCAAAGCCTTCGTACAGGTTGACATCGGAGTTCCTGAAGGATCACAAGGCGCCATGTTCTCTCCCGTTCCTGTGGACCTTATTCAATACGCTCCCGAGTCTGTAGCAATGCGAACTCTCGTTAAGACCCGAGTCACTGGGAAAGTTGAGCCTCGTGCCGAGTTACCTCAGGTAGCTGAAGCTATTGACGAGTTGGAAGATGCCATTACAGTTATTCTGCAGTACGTGGAAGATGTCTTGAATGACAGAACTCCTCCAGACAACACCGTTGGACGTAATCTCCTCAAGTTGGTCCAGGCTGTGCCCAACATGACTCGAGAGGAGTTGGATAACATGATGAGTGCTAACATCAAGGTACGAAACATCTAATGGCTCTTAATCTATTAATATCTATATTATCCACTTAAACATTTACTGACTGATATGATTCTGTAGGATCTTCTGATGGCCATGTATTTGAGCCAACTTACCCGAGTCCAGGCTCAGCTTAACGAGAAACTCCTCATGACTTCCAACCTCGTCAATCCTAACCAGAACCAATAAGCGGCCCAGACAAGTGCAAAGTTAACTACGATTCGGTTGCAACCTGACTTTTGTATTTGATTATTCGTGATTGTTCACACATTATTTCATTAAGTGTAGTTTGGTTGAATGTAAGAAAGTTTCCAGAATAAAACATCCTTAATTCGTTATGACCTTCAACTCTGCAGTTTAGTGATTTGTTAATAGACAGAAAAATCAGACGGACTACTTCACAGGAAATAGGCTCAAGAGTTTAATTCAATATTAACTTTAATTCTACTTCAAATCATCTACAGACACGTTTAGTCTTTCCTGTTGCAACCGGATATGGATGTAAGTTCAATGGGACAAGTTGTTTGTTTAATTGTCACTCCAGGATTTCCAACGTTCTTCAACCACCGGAAACGCCACTTGCACCTATCCCATCATTCAATTCCAGCTTTATTAAATCCAACCAGACGTCATAGAATGAATGTGAATAGCACTTACCCATCTCTCAACTCTACAGGAAGACTCGAACACTCCTCTTCACTTTTAATTCCTCCGAATCTTTCTAAAATCCCCAAATCATTTAAGTTATTAAGTTACTACCAAATTAAATGAAATATTTTCACATAAAAAAGCCTCCCAACCTCCCCAGCCACTTTCAGATGTTCCCCATTGCTTTTGACATCCGTTGGACTGTGCAACTCCTCCACCAGGAATTTGCAGATTAATGCTGTTCTTCTGTTACATTCACACACAAATAATTCACATTTCATTTTTATAAAAGTCATACGAGTTTTAATCTTTTATCTCACCCCAATTCCTCCAGAGTTAATTGCTTGAACAATCATCCGCTTTCCAACTAAGGACGCTTCTGTAAACTCCAATTCATAACACGCACAACACCAATGGCTTTCATTCTGCCCTTCAAATCGTCCAGCTCCAAATCCATACGCAAAAGAATCATTCACAGCCCAAGGTTGGTATGAATTGCAACTGAAAGATGCTTAAGAAAAAGAAGATTTTCCAAAGAAATCAATTAGTTTAACTATCAATCCAAACTGTACAAAACCTTCCATACTTCCTCCTGTGCATCCACTTGTCTCATAAGCCCCCACCGACGTCTCTCCATCAGATCCGCAAGATCTTACCGGCTTATCCACATCTGCCTTTCCTTTCCACGCACAAGACGGCTTTTAAACAAAAACCAAATACAATTAAACCATTAAAATTCTGTATGACATTCTTGAAGTCTTGAATTCTTACTTTACAGCAATCCCAAAATCTTGTCGTGCTTCCGACTAACACACTTGTTGTTCCATTAATAGTGTCTACCGATAATACTTTACTCCATATGAAGCCTAGAATTAGGGAATCAATTTCAGCATACCTCTCACTCTTTATATTAATCGTAATAATTCAAATGATTACTTAAGCAAGCCACAGTTTGTAAAGTCCTGACCAACATCATTCCAACTCACTCTTCTGTGTCACACTAACAAGTAGTTTCCTCCCCAAATCTCTTTATAAATATTCATTATTTCCACGAATTCAGTAGTGTCATCAATTCATATGTACAGAATGGACATGGAGCATATGAGAAACTTGCCCGAGGCGAAATCCCACGAACACACACCTTACACCTAATTCTTTACACCTCAAGCCTTACTTACAATTAGCTTGCAGAAGGTTTCAACACTTTTTCATCCACACCGTTTGTGCTTCAATTCCGCACTTCAATAATTCCATCTTTTCACACAAAAACCAACCTGTGATTTAACTTACAATAACTCAGATTCTGTACAAATGCCAGCATATTAATAAAACAACTTACATGTCCCATTATCTCTTATCCACCGTTAATCATGGGAGCGTGCATTCCTACCAGTGTCACGAAGCTTTACTTGGAAGTTCAAAGTGCTAGCGAATAAGTCGGTAAAAGCCCTTTCAAAGACCAACCATATGTTCCTTCGATGACAAAGATGCTGAAAGTAGACCAGCCTGTGTCAGTTTTCTATTCGTTTTTTGAAATAACGAATCTCCTGACTCTCCTCGTGAAGGAAATCCTCGAATTCGTAGTGGAAAAACGAAGAGATTGTCTACGAGTAATCTAGAGTCTCCAAGTCACCTTCAGTCCCGCAGAAGTTCCGTTGGAGTCAAAAGGTCTCCCCAGAAGTTCCCAAGTGTCTCCGTTCCACTTCCACATCATCTCAGCATTCTCAGCTACCAACACGAATCATCAGGTGAAGACGCATACAGAATTGTGGACGCCATTTCAATTGAAATGAGTTTCCAGAAGAAATGTTGGAACTCACAATTATGTTCATTCAACGTCACTGCCTCAGCATTCGTCGATCTTATTTACCAACCCGTCTTAGCCTCTGACATTTATTTTACTTGTGATTAATCACATTTTATAATATTAAAAATCATACCTGTAAAGTCATTCACTACTTCCGTTAATATTAGTCACCGACAGTTGCTGCTGCTAAATATATTTTGTCACTTGTAGAGATAAGGAAAACTTATAAAGTATGAAGCCCTGAATCTGTATTCCTTTACATGTGATCTATTCTAGGGGTACTACACGTTCATTAAGATTTTTAAACCCAACAATGAACCGTACTTAATCTAACCAACATATAAAAACAACGAGTCAAGGTACGTCCCCATACGCCTGGAAATATTTCACCTCACCTTCCTTAAAACTATTTATTTACACACTTCTGGTCCACAATTGCAAAAGCCAAAAGATCACCAACACTCTGCCCTATTTTCTTACTATTCTTATGGGTCGGCGTCGGCACTTTGTTCGCCGTCTACGAATCATTTATTAAGCACGTTGTGGCTATAAACGTTAAAAATAGTTCGCGTGATTCCTTTTGATCTGAAGGAGATAAAGATTAGGAATAAACAACCAGTCTACATATCTTCGTTGTTAGAACACGCGTAAATGTAATCTTTGTTGTTTTAAACTACAACATTCTGATAATACGAGTTGTTTAGTAATCCTCGAAAGGAATAAGGAAATAATGCGAGATTGTGTTCACCAGAAAAGGTTACTTACTTCAATCAGATTCCCTTTGTGAAGACTCATATTTCTGAGTTTTGCTTATTATCCAGTGGAAAGCTGTGTGGAAACAGAATATACTAAAAATTATGCAATCCACGAATATCCACACGTGTGTTATTTTGAGTGATTGGCATCGTCACCACATTGTTTTGGGCTATGAAAATATATACTTTTCAGTTCACAAACAGAGAAACCCAGTAGAATAACAGACAACAATGAGGGAACGTCAGCAGGATGACTGACTCGCTAATTTGTTAATCACTCTTACACAAGCAATACAAATATTGAAGTATTCTGTACATAATATATTCATACATTGTTTTGACAAGCTGTTGAAGTGATAAGTCAAAATCAACGCAGATCTGTATTATTAGGTTGATTGAAGGTGCAAACATTTTCCTGTGGCAAAACTCATCTGCAGGAATTTAGTATAGCAACACCACTTGGAAATATGTGTGCATTAAAATTAAATTGAGTTTTAAAATTGACTGCATTTTATTAGGAGACTGGCAGGTTTCCACTGTTACTTTAACTGTTTTTAATGTTCACCAAGATATCTAGGACAATGCTTGTTGTAATGCTTACAACAAGCATTGTCCTAGTTACCTTGATGTTCACAGGGTGGTTATGATATAGGGTATCGCAATCATGACTCAATACGATCTATTTATTAATGTCCCTTGTCCTAATGTAATTAAGGACAATTAATAATTGGTGTATTTGCTGAGGTATTTGATGTTGGTGAGTTTTCGACACAAATCCGAGTTCCTAAGTGGCGTTGTAGGTCATCATGGGTTATTTGCTGTCCGGAATTGATTCACAACAATATGAAAAGAGATTCAATTATAGGGACGCAGGGAATATTATGTATTAAAAAATGTACCCTGTGATAAACTACTGGTAGCAAGGTTACATGGCGTCTCGTATTCACCTTCATTCCCAAGTGGTTCTAAATTAAAATGTGCTACAAAGATGCTTCTTTTATAGTGGACGATAACGCAAAGGGTTCCCACGGACCATGGGAATTTCTGCCTTGCTAAGTCGTTTAGCATTACCCTTATTACTACTTGAACTAGTTTGTTGCTCCCCTGGACGCTGAAATCGACAAAATCAAAACTACTAAAGCTAAAGCCGTAATTGACTAGTAAATCGTGATAATTAGATAATTGTTTGACTTTGTAGTGAACGTAGATTACCTTACCGTAATATAGTAAGATCAAAAGCGAAATAATATTAAACTGAATTTTGCATAAGCATAAGTTCTGTAGAGGAATGTAAGTGTAAACGTTCTCGAGGAACAAATGAAAACTTAGCTCAGAACAAGCAATTCATATCTTGTTTCTTGGTTGCCCTCGAATTAGTTTGTTGAACTTTGAAATCTGGTAAAATATATAATATACTCAACATGGAAAAAATGGCGTATACTCGAATCAAATCACATTAGTGTATTATTTGTTATCGGCTGAGGTGCCTTTGCAATTTTGCATGCTGAAACTCTGAAAGCTCTGTTTAAAGAAACACTGAGCAGCACGGGCGAGTCTTATTGACACACACACACACGCGTTCATAAACAGTAGACTAACTGACATCTTAAAAATACCACTGCCGTCATTTGTACTTATCACAATTGTTATGCAGACAATTAGACGCTATAATGTAAAAATAATTGTTATATGGAAAACATAAATATTAGGGTTTAGGATTAACGAAATACTAGCAGTATAGAAATATATGACTTCCAAAAACAGGACAGTGTAGCGAGCCACAACTACTACGTCAATCTCTAGACATCGTGGAGATCTGCCTGTTTGTTATTTTCTAAAAGGTGCTTACACCTGTTTACGTAGTCCGAATAATATTTTCGAATATTTGAACCTACTGGAAAATAAGTTATGTGTATTGGCAAAAGAAGTTGCGTGGTGGGAATATAAAAAGGAAAGCTGTGGACACAATTAACCACAGATCAGCATTTCCAGCTTAACGAGTTGGTTGCTGCACAGTTAACCCCAAAAATCAAAGTATTTTTGAAAAAGCTGCAAAAAATGAGACTCTTGCTCATTTTTATTCTCACGTTTGCTCATCACGCTGCTGGTAAGAGAAGTTTCCAATACATTGTTTCTGCTGTTTTGGGTCCTTCCGGTCCTTTTTGAATCACAATGGAGTAAATAATTTCAAAAATTTAAGTTGCAAGAGAACTCTTTCGGTACTGTAGAAATCACAAATATACTAAATGGTAGTAACTCAAGTCAAACGTCAGTGAAATGTATACATTCATTTTAATGGAAGCATAATGACGCAAATATTCCTTTTCACGATTTGAAGATCTACATGATTAGTGAGCCAACATAGTTCCTTAGGCCCTATGATATTAATTAAGCAATCTGGTTCATTTAGCGTGTTTAAAACTTCTTGTGGCGTACAACAAGATGCAATAATAAGAGGTTTCAATGGCTATCGAATTTTCATACAGCTGAGACATTATTATTTACCCTTTGACGTTAACAGCATTTTCACAATAATAAAATGGAGAAGCACCCAGTTAGGATTCGTTTTCTGAGAACTACATGAATAACATGCACCAGATATCTTTATGGCCAGATAACTGCCAACCACAGTTAATAGTGATAGCTAACAAAACAGCCATTTTAAACTGTAGAACTGTACAAAATAGCTATTATAACCTATTCGGGTGACCAACACGACTAAACCAAGTACTCCGATTGACACCAAATTTTGGACGGGAGGTCAAACTTGCTCTTGCAACATCCAGACCAAATTTGGTGACAATCGATCCTGTAGGTCATAGGATGAATCGCGATCAGCCCAGACAGCCACCCAGACGGATAGCGTGACATCATGTATGCTTGCATATGCATCAAATGGATAACCAACAAATAGGCATTCTACGTTAATAGCTTTCCATCCACATATCCCATGACTCAGTTTCATTAAGAAGTTTCACTAAAAGTTTAATTAATAACAGGGGAAATAACAGAAAGATGCAACTTGGAAATGCATGGACATTGCTTTCCTCATCCTTCCCGTTGTGATATGTTTCTAATCTGCGACGGACACGAAGAACATGAGATGCATTGTCCATCACAGTTAGAATTCGGTAACAAATATCAGTGGTGTACATGGCCCGAAATGGCACAATGCAGTCATAAAACAACAACACCAGCCACAGAAACCACACCTTGTGAATCTGAAGAATCGACTACTCGTCACGAGTCTGAGGAGTCCACCACTCCCCATGAATCTGAAGAATCGACTACTC
>JAQGAB010003016.1:0-10507 GCA_034696565.1 Isotomurus graminis
GAATTTTTTAGATTTCTTACTATTAGTTGTGTGCATTTCTAGAGGAGAAACTAAAGCTGGAAGTATTTTACAATCATAATGGAAATATTTAGTGTCAAATAACATTTGCAACTGGTTTTAATAATCCACACGATCCAATTAATACGAAGCGAACTAGAGTTAGTTTTGGAGGGAATCAATATTAAAGTTAATCTGCTGCACGGGTTCTTGCAAACTTGGCTCAGGATAAATGTCAAGTTCTTCTGAAGTAATATTTTGATAGTCTTCCCCTTCGGCTTGTTTGAGGCCGTGGCCGTCTCCGATTGTGAGGCACACACCAAAAATGAGAGTCGCTCGACATGGTTTACACACGCAACGCCACTGGTACTTCCATCGGTACCATCGTTTCTCGCATCGTCCTTTCTGTTTTTGGGTCGTGCAGTAATCAACGCACTCTTGGCGATTTCCCGGACATCCTCTGTCAGCTAACAAGTAAAAAAGAGGCAGTGTGACACAATCAGATCAAACAAAGTTGGAGTGCTAATTGAACGTGAGTGGTACCTCCGGTAGCTTCCACCAGAAAATACACAATTACCACCAGAGCGATGAGTTTGGTACTAGAAGCCATTAGAATTGTTCCAGTGAATCTGAATGTACAAGTTAATCAATTGAAATCCCATGGAGGAGTGTTTGTGGATGTGAAATATACAATCGGGTTTATCAATCATCCGTCATGATGTAAATTAACAGATACTTAAGTTATCTTTGTAATATCATATGTAACAATAATATATTCCTCGCCCCGTGAAAGAAACGTGTTCAGGAATAAATATAAAGAGAACATGAATTTGATTGTTCTGCTGCTGTGATGTAAAATTAAAAGGAAGTAATTTATTCGTCCAGGATCTTGATCCTGTCCCACACTGAGCAAACTTATTTGAAGGTCCTAACAGGTGGTAATTAAGTTAAAAGTGTAGGATGAGGTAATAGAACCTGAGATTGAAAACTATGGCTCCCTGTTGCACTATAAAATATAGTAGAAAACCAACTTCATAAATAACCACTGTACAATAGAAATAGATAAACGCACGAGATTCTTCAGATCCATGTAAATCAATAACAAAATTGATGACTAATATACTGAGAATTTCATAAAGATAGGAAATCATTTAATTCATTTCTTGTTTTACCAGTTTATTTCAGCTTCAAAATTTCCATAATAACTCGAAACAAAATCCCAATTGACTTGAACGAATTCACATTAATTGAAAATGTGTTTTAAATGCATGTCTAGTGGAAACTATTGATTTATATTTACTAAAACAATTACACCTAGAATGCTGGAAATGTTCAAGAGGATTTACACCTTGAATTTGAAACATTACAGACAATAGCTACATGATGATTAAGTCAATCAATCAATGCGAAACATAAAGGACACTCATAGGCAACAAAGCTGAGCCTGATAATTAATATTAAGTCAACTTCTATGTTAACCTGATGGATAATTAAATGCTACAGAAAGGAGTTTATAGAACCATATCTTACCTCATACTTTTACTTTTCATGTGTTATTCCCCGCATCATTAAAAAGGCCGTGACGCCACACAGATTCAATTGTATTTATTCAACTTTGATGTATTCGTCGAGTGACAAGATTATTATTCTGCTGATATGCTTTGTAACTAAACATTTGTATTACATAATAGTTTGAGCTTTATGGAACCAATTTGGTATTTAAATGAATCGACATGTGTTGTGTAAAAGGAAATAAGCATAATCAAGAGAGATTTAGAATCCGGGATATCCTACAGAATTCAAAGTCCGGATTAGCAATTCTCTTTGCGATAAAATGATTCATAAAAGGTCTTCGCATTGTCAAGGTGAGTGCAGAAAAACTATAAATGAAGAAATCATCACTACATTCATTCAGTATCAATTGATATTTCACTCACTGAACTTGTGCCATTTGTGGTTTCGATAGCAACTCAGCTTCAAATTATTTTACGTGCAGTCTGTGGACAGGTCAACATGCGATTCCTTAGTTTCTTTACTTTTGCAGTTGTTGCTATGAGTCTGCTCTCATGGACCACAGGCAAGTGTTTATTTACTTATAATCAAAGTTTGCTTGAATAACATAATAAATATATTGATTTGTTGTAGTGGAGGGAAAATCCTGCTACAATACCCGATGTCACGCTCATTCGGAAGGCAGTTGGTGTCCGGAAAACATGGTTACTCAATCTTGGAAGCGTTGTGCTGGGATCTTTGGGAAAACCGAAGTGTGCTGCACCCGTTGAATGGCGCGGAATGAGGACTACATTAAGTAAAACAAGTCATGATGAACTCACGTCCTGGTGTTTCATAATGAGTCTGTATTAAATAAAAGTACTTTCTAAAATGTATCATTACAATGTAACTCTATTTATTCATTTGGCTTTTAACGCTATCCGTCATCGGTAATTACCAGGCTTATAGGTACTTTCTTGACTTTACAGTCTTCCTCATGCTACTTATGGTTTTCTGCAACAACATGAAACCTTCCGGACTAACTATATCAATCCTATTCAGATATAGAATGTGTTGTTAAAATACACACTCTGCATAAGAATATGATCCGACTTAGGTTTGTAATTACGTCAGCCCTATAATGTCCAGTATAAAAGAAGAACAGGGAGTTAAAGACACTGAAGTTGTGGTCTATATACGTTTTATTCATTCCTCGTTTCCCCGTCGTGTCCAAGAGATTTAAATTCTGAGGGCCACATCGAAGATTTAGGACCAGAGTAGATCTAGTTGAATTGTTTTATGTGAGGCGTTAAGTATAATATGAAGCTCAAAATACACTTGTATGTTACTTAATCTTCTTTTCTTATGTACAGGGTGTTTGTTATATGAGGAAATGAGGCGCATAAGGCTTAACATTATGTTCTTACGCATCGTTTCGGGTATACTACAAACACCCTTACACTTATACTTAATTATAACAATGCATGATCTCCGCTATATTGATTGCATCTTTACGAACAATGATAGTATAGTCCTGTTTTATATATTTAAGTCCCACCACCAGGTCTTTCCGATATTTTGAGTTCTATAATATCCGGAGGTGTATTTTGTCTTTGGGTATTCGGCTACCGTTTAAATGAATCGATATTTAAATAGCAATTTGAAACATTTGCTTAATTCAGTACCGTTTATTATAGTCTTAAACATGAAATCTTTCTTTTATCTTTACATTCAAGTACTGCTTTCAGAATTGTAGAACTTATGATTTATTTGTGAAATAGATATGTAATAGCCTTTTATAATTGTAACTAATCATTATTTGTTTCCATATTTGCTCGTATTTATTAATCATGTCGCCTAGAAAGCCTTACACTTAAATATCAGCATAATTTTTGTTTTCAATCTCGGCATCTCTGTCAGCCAAACTCCAATCGCAATTAAACAAAACCCACCTAATAAAATAAAGCAGGTTTGAATAGATGAATCCAACGGCATTGGCTTGACCCTAACTTGATCCTTCTGAATAATTCGAGTTCCTTCTCTTCTGTGAAAGTCCCTTGCGAACCTCATTATAATTTCCACTTGATTATAAATCCCAGACTCCATGAAACTCTTCACATACCGAAGGATGGGCGATTCCCCAAAGTGTTTAAACTTCCACCTGCTGAACGACTTGAATATTGACTCATCCGGAATATAAAACTGTTTGTTTGGATAGTTCAACTTCAAGTATCTCTGCTCGGCTTCAATATCCACGCCAAATCCAAAGAACACGGACTTGCCGCAATGAACGATCTCGTGTTCGATTTTAGCTCTACCAAGCAGAACGTGGCTAGAAGGTTCTCCACTGCTTAAACGCTTTGGTCCCTTGTCCCAAGGGAAGTGTCTGTGGTAAGGAGACTTGAGCGTGGGATGCGAAGAGATTTTAAATCTGGCTGGGTATAGATATCCATAGAGAAGTGCGTATTTATGCGGATTGTCAAACGGTACATCTCCAGAACCGTATGGCTCTGACAACAAGCTTAAGCTGTTAGAATTGATGTACTGACTTAAATACTCTCCTGGACTAAAGTTTGTATTCCACCGAAGGAAGTCAAAAGCATCTGCAATTTCTATTTTGGAGTTTATTTCAGTTTCTAACGATTCATTATTTCTTCCAAGCTTTGCCCAAAAGACGTTTAGCTTAGAGTAATTGTCTCCCGACGGTTTCAAATCCTGAGGGAAAGGTGAGAGAAAGCTTTTCAATTCATCCATTGTGTCGCCTTTCAGTGGAGAGTTAACTTCGCTTATAAGCAACCCAATGTATCCATTAGTGAGCGTAATAGTCATGAGCATCCACACGGTTGTGACCAAGTTGAAGAATGGGTTTCTTTTTAACGACGTGGGAACAGAATACGGCTCCTCAATTAAACTGCTAAGTAAGTAAAGTGTAGGGGAAAAGTTAACACGAATTTTGGATTTGTTAAACACACAAATTAATACGGAAATACTTGAAAGAGAAATGGCTAAAGCAATCCAAACCCATAAGTGAAACGGAGATACATACATTTCAAAACTTAGCTTGGGTTTTATGTAACAAGTTAAGTAATTAAGTTTATCGTAACTGGAGATTATAGAATCTTCGAACAAATATTCCGTTGTGAAGTGAAAGGCGAGCAGCGGACATGAAATGTCCATTCCACAGTCGATTAATGTTGCATTTGTCTTAATAAGTAGCTCACTTACTACGTACGCGTCTGTCCAAGTTGATTGCCAAACCGATTTTAATGACTTGATAGTTTCTGTGAACATTAGGTATTCGTCACTAGCCAGTCCAATTAGTTTGGTTTCTGATGAAACTGTTTCCTGGTGAGTTATTAGGTCATTTAATTGTATGTGTGGCTTATTGGAGCACCTTAAATTTCCCACAGGTATTGAGTACCCAGGAATATATAAACAAATGCTTTTGATGTCAGTGGAGGACCTTAAGACTAAGTGAAGATTTGGGTGGGCTGCAAACAAATTAGGTTCAACAATATCGGCAATTCCGTTGGCATGCATTAACTTAATTTGGAGGATAACGTAAGTTTTGATGTGTTTTTCATTGTGCATTAAGTTTTGGGATGACGTCTGGCTATTCTGTTCATACTTGGAAAGCAGTAGCAACTTTTTTAATTCGTTTGAATCGTTCTTTTGAGAAATAAATATCAAATTTGTTGTGAAATGGATTCTTCCGTGCTTAACTCCGTTAACAATGTAATTGCTGGTTTGATTTTTTAATTGAATCAAAGTTACTGGAACTCGGAATGAAATTAGCGTTTGGGACTTCAGATCTGTAAAGAAAAGTCGAATTAAGGTGTTCTTCGTTCTGCCTGAAGATTGGCCGCAGTGGACAATAATGAGAGATTGAAATAATATAAACGAAGCAGAGTGGAGAGGTTTCTTACAAAACCGTTTTAAGTTCATGTTTGCTAAAGGTGGATTTAAGTTTGTGAAATTGTTCCAATCACCCAGCGCTTCTTGTTCCGATGGGATTGGAATAAATCTCCACGTAGACTATGCACTTAATGTCAGATGCAACTTAACATTTGGAAGTGTTGAAAGGATTTGGTATGTCCTCAATCGTTCCTCATGTATAATGGGATTAATCTAGCTTAGATATTTTATTGATAATCAATAATTTAATTAAGTGACGCATATAATGCTACTTGAAAGGATAATTTCCAACAACCTGATGACAAGGCTATAATTACCGACAGGAAAATACCCGTTTATATTAAGAGTGTTGAATTTCACGGCTATTGTCAAGGTGAGCAATAGTTATCTCTTGTGGTCTCTCGAATAAGAAACCTTGTCGTGATCAAATACCGTTTAATTATTGAAGTAATATTATCTTAACTAAGATTACACATGTTTATACTTCTATACAAGTAGCAATTAAATAAATATGCTCGCGTTATTTATTAGGTCAATTATTAGACCAGTTGCAAGAGTACTGCTCGTTTGTTTTGTTATAAACTAAAGCATGTGTGAGAAATATGTTAATCCGGGCAAGAGTTATCATCGAGATGCACAAAGAGCCATAGTGTAAAATATTATTCACTCATATGGGACAGTTTTAGACCAATAACTGATTGAAGACAAATGTTTACTGGGGGATTTATGCATTGACTGTCTAGTTTAATTGTTAGTGAGACCGTTTAGTGGAGTACGAGATTTCTGGTTCTGTGGTCTCTCTTTGAGCTGAATTGGCTTGGCACAGGAATTCTAGGATGTACAGAAATCACGTAGGATTGTACACTATTAGTAACAACGTGGACCTTTATTATCCAAAAGTAATCATTAACAAATGCTTGTTACAAGAGCAGATTGTTTTCTGCTTACATCCATACACAATCAAAAACACAAGATGACTTGTAAATCTCGTTTCACTGTAAAAATTCATATGTATCCATGTCTCGTTGTTTAAATTATTTAGTAATAGATCAGTTCGTCACATATAAGGAAAGATGAGCATTGAATTAATCAAACAAACATGGAAACACAGTTCCCATTAGTAAATTGTATTTGAACAGCATTCTTTCTTTAAATTTGCTTTTAAATGTGATATTGAGTGTTCCAAAGGCATACGAAATAGCCCAAAATACTTGACAATATAAAAACCTAATTATTAATATTATTATTAAATTTTTATATAAACGGACAACTCTTTAATTAAGAATTAATCCTTTTAAAAGGACATTCGATAAACACAATTGGTTAATCAACAGAGATTAGCATAAATAATAAAAGACACTCTGGACAAAAGTACTTTGGTGTATGTGTGGGTAAATTTAGTAATCTAGATTGTTCTTTTTGTGTTTAGTTAATAAACTACGTTTTCTCGATCCCCACTTGTAGACTCGTATCTTTCGTATCGTAAAATTAGACAAACAACTGATTGTTCAACTAAAAATACAAGACACGATCCAAACTGGCCTACGAGATATATCAGAAACACAGATATCACGTTACCTGACAAATTTATACCCACCACGTCTTCCCTATGTTCGTCCGATTGTTCCGATTGCTGTCTTTCAACATAAAATGGGTCTTCCGAACCAAAATCTATTTCAAATTCTTTCCATTTATCTGACAAACCATTTTCAATCAGCTGCTTCATTCGGTTTGATACTCGTTTGTCAGCCCAAAACTCCACTTTCCACCCAATTAACCTTGATAATAGTTCCTCTGAACCAACAGACACGCCTTTACTTCCAGTGAAACCAGATTTCCGCTTATTATTTCCTATAAATTGAAGTACTTTTGTGATCTGAGCTTCCCATCCAGTCATAGCAATATTATTGCACAACCACAGTTCACTTTCGTATGAAAAGTTTGACGCACCTTGTATTAAACTTTGGACTTCTTTGTGGTGGATATTAATGTGTGGAATATGTTTATCCACCTCAGGTCCTCCTATTATATTCGTAGAGTACTTAAGCAAACTATTGGCTGTGGTGTAGTCGTTCAAGTTTATTTCACGTTTATCCAATCGACCGGTTCTTAAAAGGTATGACTTGATGCCTCCAACTGCCTCATTGAAGATTCCATAACCTCCTGCAAGCAACTGATCAAACCTTTTCAAAGGCAGTGTCTTCAATGGAGCAGTAATTAAACTGATGTTCTCTCCTTTGTAAGCGTTACTCAGCACTACTGCTCCCAATAAAACTACACAAGTGAATGGAATCAACAATAAACCCTTTCCTTTAATAACATTAAGCAGCTTGGCATCTCCTTGTTCAATAAATAAACTTAAACCGCAGATAGCCCCATAAACCGCAGTGCGAACTGACATTCCGTCACAAGTATGCGCTACGCAGCCTAAAGCCAAAAATGTATAAGCAATTAACGCCCAAGTCCAACAGTCAAACGCAGATACAAACCCAAGGAATGATATCTCCGGATTCCCCAGACTTCCACAAGCAATAAATGAAAACTTATCTCGACCTCTCACAAGAAAGATGTCGTCATTTGACCGGAAATTAATTACAGGATGACTCAAATACCAATCACACACACACCTCTCCTTCTTCTTGCAAAATGTGTTGCAGCAGTTCGCATCTCCGTTTAGAAATGTCGCATTCCCCACGGCCAAACCAAATAATACGTAGTCACTCGTCAGTCTCACAATGGAATGGTTTCTTAAATCCCTAAAGGAAATTGATGTTCCCAAAACTTTGTTTAGTTTAGAAATACCGCATTCCTCGCTGACATTCCAGCCACCGTTTGTCGTGTCTTTCCACATTGAAGACCAATTGTCATTGACATTAAGCTCCTTGAGCTCGTTAACTTCCACAAAGACTCTTGCAGGACCAGAGTTAGCGTCTTTAATTCCAACTAAGGTTTTAACTACTAACCACTCATCATCTGTTTTTCTTACTTCCAAGATTAACAAATTAGCAGTGGGATACATGTACAGAATAAACGACATGCTTTCACTCCAATATTCATACGACGTTTTGTTCACATTGATTAGAATATGACTGATATCTCTTGCAGCAGCCAATCTCAGCGTATCATACATGCGGTCTGTGTTAAATCCGCTTACATGTTGGCTTTGCCAATATCCATTGGGTAACCGGAATAAATTATCATTCCCTGTTAGACAGAGAGATGGAAACAGATACACATGAATATCACATTTGGACTTATCCGAAACATCTAAAAGAATATCCCGTATTCCAGTGTTTTCAAAGTTAAACGTTTTCTCATAAGCTTTTACATAAATGCCAGTGTAGTTTCCAGAATATTTGTGGACCGATACTACGTACCTGGAAAGCACGACTGGCACATCTTTTATACCGTTTATGTTCACACCTCTGTAATTTATGATATGGAGTAAACAATTAGAGTTGAACAAGGCAGTGTCGAGGTTCACTGTGTCACTGAAGTATATTTGTGTTGTTACTTCACAGAATGATACGATTAAAACGAGAAACAATATTAGAAAAACACTATGAACTTGCATTTCTGTTATTAATTCAGACTAAAAGAATATTGCAATGTAAACCATACAACGGCAGAGGCAAACATGAGACGGTTGTGTTACATAAATTTGTCCTGTGTACTGAAGCAATATTCTTATTCGAGTACTTTTTAATAAGGAATATATTCTGCAGTACTTCTTCTAGTTCTTTCAGCTGTCATCATTATCTAAAGGTGACTTTTATTATGTGTGGAGTGACACAACTTTATTCATGAGCTTCGAAACATGTTCCATGCTTTAAAACAATTGTCAATTGAATTCCAACTTTATATAAAAGAATATTGCGAGCAACACCGTTCGTATCAAACTTGACATATCGATGAAGCACCAATCTGTGTTGTTAATTGATTACACGCGTAAACGGTTTGTTGATGGGACTGTAGGGACTAATGAATTACTGCCTTACGCTGGATCTATTTGACATACGTTGCAATTGTTCCATAACCTTACATTTGCAACGGGGTATTGTGACACTTAAAAACTTACGCTTTGGATTGTTGTGGAAAATTGTCAAGTCCACAGATAACTACATAATCGTTTAATAAGCTAATAATTTCAGTATTGCTTCTTATTGTCTTATGCAAAACTTCTTTGGATAGTTTCCATCGTTTGGTAGGAAAACCTTTATAAACGAAAGATAGCAACTTCTGGAGACCACAAGCATAAGTGTACTTACCCGTCCTGCATTTGTGGATTTTAATTGGCAACTATGAGTCAAATAGACAGCGAATGTCCATCAGACTTTGTGGCAGATCATGGGAATTAACTGTTCTGTTAGTGAGTGTTCAGAAACCATCGGTTCAGAAACTTGGGAAGGGCGTTATTAATAAATTATTATCTTACCATTGATACATTGTTACAAGCGGTTTGATACTATTTTCAATCATAGCATCAATTAACCTGTTGTAGATGACAATCCCCGTAGAATTTACCTCGTGGCATGACATGGAAGCATTTGAAGTCTATCTAATTGTAAGCTTGGTTTTTTTTTCTGCTTAAATATTCGGGTACAAAAGGTGGTGGCGAATAGTATCAAAATTTTGGATAGACTTGTAGTTTTGAAGGATATTTGTTTTTGAGTATCCTCTTTTGTAAAAATGAGTGTAATAAAATGTAATTATATTCCGGTAAACACATTAACCAGTGCCACGGACCACTTTATGTAACCCACATGTAAATAAACACGTTTAATGGTTTACAATGATGACAGTGCATCATAACAGGAGTATCGAGAGTACTAGAAATAAATTACCATTGATAACCTATTAATAACCACTTATACAGACACATATTGTTTATAACGTCTGTTAAGGACCCTTTTAATTCAATATTACTTCAGTTGTTTTATTAAAGAATTAATTCAAGGGAACGGAGAGCTCCCAGTCTTCTGTTACACTCCACTGTGCGATGGTTTAACAATTTGTTAACTTGACAATTACGAAATGCAAACTAAACTATTTTTAGTGGAATTGTCTCTCGTTTCAATTTCATTTTTTCATGGAGTATTCACAA
>JAQGAB010003017.1:0-10506 GCA_034696565.1 Isotomurus graminis
TGAACACATACAACGCTGTTTGTAATACCAGATTATAAGCGTGAAAGGACTTACAGACGAAGAACGTGATGTATCCCAAACGTCCTTCGAATTCGCGATAAAGTATATCTAAAACCTGGTGAAAGCTTTTAACCTGAAATTCAACATTAGACCAGTCATAGGAATAAATGATAATATCTGACTGTGTGGACGTTTCTTTGAACGTAAAAATATGAGAGGTTAGTTTCTTTCCATCGTCAAGATCAACGTGTGGGAAGTATCTTTGTAAAGCGTCCTTGATAGGATGAACAGTAGCGATCAACTTCCTTGTCACGTACGGAGGATGGAAAGTCTGGAATGGAGCTGTAGGGGTAAGTTGGGCAACAAAGAAACCACAGAGCTGACGAAAGTCATAAAAATAGACATTAGGAGACCAGGCGGAGGAAATAATTGGGTTTCTATGCACAGTGTCTAACTGCATAACATGTAGTAAAATGTCATATGCCTTATTGGATTGCAAGTGACTAATCCACAATTTCACATGATCTCGCCACGCACCAAAAGACGGATATTCCTCCACCGCTTCATTTCTCATAAGGGTCAGCGCCTGATAAATTTCCTCATATCGAGTTAAGGAGGTCATGATTAGGCGAAATTATGTAGTTAGTAAATTGAAATGCTTTTATTTGCCTTCAAGTGCTCCCAAAAAGCTAACACGTCCGCCTCCCACGCGGGTTTAGGGTTACGAGTAGAAGCACTAGCAAAGACAATAAAGAAAAACCGTCCTTCGACTTTGGTGAACACAAGACTATTAAGTTCGGTCAAGAATTTAATTTCTTGAAAGCAAAAATGAGGAAGAATACTATTGAGGGCAATAACAAGAAAGTGTTCTTTACGGGCGGTAAAGCTAACTATGTTATACGGATAGACCTTAATAACAGAACTATTTTTGGAGTTCGGCGTAAAATATTCAAAAAGAAGAGAGTGAACACCTCGTTGAATTCGTTGATACGAAGCCTGACGGTTTGGATGAATAAAGACGGTAGCGGGATAGAGATTATACTGCATATCTAGCAGGATCCAATAGCGCGCGAAGGAAAGAAATTGAGGAAAAGAAAAGGGTTGGAGGAATGAAGTGTTTAGGAACAGGGCAAGGAGGATGAGGCTGGGCACAGGAATTGGAGAGAAAAGTGGTGGCGAAAGTAAGTGCTCATTAAACAGCTATACTCAAATGGATAATAGCAATAGGCTCGGTAAAGGTTGTAGATTTGAATCTCGTTACAAAGGTCCAGGCCAGTTAATAAAAACAGTTCCAGTGGAGTAAGATTAGGAATCAGAGTACGGTAAAAAACGAGATAACTACAACAATAACGACAAATGGATAGATCAGTGGGTGGTACAAAGGGAACGAATAATCGAAGTCCCCTCGACGGGATAGTAAGAGAGAAAGGGAAGTCTAGAGCTCCGTATGTAACGACTAGAAGGTGTTTTATGGCTGTAAGAAAAGGTTGAAGATCCTCAAAATGTGCTTGGTACCTGAGATAGGTGATCTGTGCGAGAGCTGGGGATAGGGAAACACTGGAAGGGTAATCGTCCGTACACACTTGTAAAAACTCCTCAAAATCCAAAAGGGTCAAAGGCATGAACTAGAACAGAGAAACGCAAGTAAGTAAACTAGCAGGTTCACAACATGTCAGCTGAGACAGAAGCTAAATGGTTATCAAGCTGGACGGTTTAACTGGCTCGGTTGCTCGGATGCGAATGGAACGTTTGCCATGGGGAGCAACGGAAGGCGTTCATAGGGAGGTGGGGCTCTCATGGGGGGGAGAGCATGACGAGGAGAAGCATTGGTGATTGACCGTTGAGGATTCAATGGATTGCTATTTGTTTCGAGAAAGGGAGATCCTCGAAGTGAATGGGAAGGTCCCTCCTCACCAAGTCGTGGGACAAATCCATGCGGCCCATCAAAGGTCTGATGGGTTCGATCTGATTCATTAGTTTCAGAATCCGGTTCTGGATGGAATCCCCGATCGTAATACTGACGATACACACGACCAATTGGCAAGGAAATCTTTCGAAGGATGTGGTACAAAAGAAACCCGAGCATAAATAAACAGATAATGTTTATGGTCACCTCGATGTGCATTGGTAAGTGACAGGGAGTACCCTCCACAAAAGATAAACATTGCATAGGTTGAGCCAAAAGCAAAAGGGCAAACAGGCGATGAATGTATACGAACGTTATGATAAAAAGTATCATGTAGATACAGTCAATAGAAAGTAGAATGGTATTCATTTCCGTTAAACTTTCGAGCAGGGCCTTATATAAATTGGTTGACTGAGTGGTCGTTGGAATCGCATTCAGGGGAATTAAATTCTTGTCAATATGAGACTCCTGCTGGGAAGATTTAAGAAATCTTAATGAATCAGGAGAGATAGTCGGAAGTAACTCTGTATGCATTGAGTTTGGGACAAAAAGGTTTTCACTCAAAACGGCGGGAATCAAAACATAACTCTTCGGAGAGTCATAAAAGTCCATACAAGGGAAGGAAGGCAATGACAAGGGAACATATGACTTATTGTGTGGAATTGAAAGTAAACAATCGCAAGGCAATTGAATCATTAGGACTCCCAAGTTCAATGGGTTGTACAGTGCCAGGGGTAAGTGGTTCGGGCATAAAACCTCAACACCATTTGGGAAGTTAGATAAAGCGATGGAGTTGTTGGGGAGATATTGAATGTCCTTAGTGATACCCGGAGAAAGAGAATAAAAACAATGTGCAAAGGCTAAGGATGGACCTCCTTGAACTAATGCATTCAGGCAAGGATTGTCTAAAAACTTAAAGGGATTGTAGGAGGGTACATAGCAAAGTAAAGAATCACCAGGAGAGCATAAAATAGCTTCAGCATTAGAGAGACCATAAACATGGGTCTCACTGGCAAGGGCAAAGTTGGGAACAAAGGTATGTTGATAGAGAGCCCCATAAATGGAGAAAGGGATATTCTGAAGGGAAAGTAATTTCAAGGGTTTCCCTCGAGGACGGAGAGGAACCTTGAGATGCACTACCACATTAATCCCTGACAAGGAACAAGAAACGAGAGGTGAAGTTAGATACCAGTTAAACTCCTTTAATGAAATCGCTAAATCGAAACTTCTGTCTGGATTTGAATGAAGTTTTTTCTCTAACTCGAGTAAATCAGCTCGTAATGCTGGAGTCGAGATGAGATGAACTGGTAAAACCCTCGCTTGGCAAGATGACTTTAACTGTTGGACATACTTAGTGAGCTCCCGTAAATGATTCAAGTAATATTGAGAAATAAAAGTAAAATAATTGATCTCGGAAGTGGTGCTGGCTAAGTGCCCTCGGGTTGTGTTAGCATGAATATTAAATGGGACATTTCGCCTGTCAACCATAGCTTCGGTGGTAAGCAAATTGATGGTATGAAATGACTCGTTAAGTCGGGACATAAGAGTGGACATGTAACATGATTCTAAATAAAACCGGTGGCCATCGGTACGACTACCATTACCATATCGAGGAATATAGTATTCTGGGATGAATGGAAATGCGATGGGTTGAAAGTCAATATTAGCGGGACCGGAAATAAATTCCACCGGATTATTGACCGGAAAACCTTCAGCAGATGGTAAAGACTCATCCACATGTGTATGCCGTCGTGTACGCACAATATTCTGATCAAGGGAACCAAACGCCTGTGAGTCCATGTTTATCCATGACAAGTCTTCCTGGCGACGGTCAAGGATAGGTGAATTAGCCTTTTTAATCCCAATCCCGTTATTATAGAGTTGTTGTAGATAATAATCGACTAACGAGTACTCCTCAGCAAGTAATTTTTGCATAACCCGAGCTCGTTTACAGGACAAAGAGTGATTGTCCGGTTGGCAAAAGGGTAAGCTACCAATTTGGGGTTGTGCAATTTTCGGCCATTGAAAAACATCATAAGTAATGATGGCCGTATGAGTATAGACAACATGGTTTGGTAATTCGGCAGATGTAACACCCGTAAATGCCTTGATCTCAGGTGTAATACGAGTAGGGTTTGCGTAAGAAAAATTAAAACTCCAAATGAAACAAAGTAATTGCGTAGCTTTCATGTTAAATTATAAGCTTCCAAATGCTTTGGCAGCTTTACAACCCGACCAGATCGAGTAACTTGTGAAGTGCAAGGGTCAGTAGTCCCAGAAGAAGGTCGACAATTTGAAGAATCACGATAAAGAATGTCACTGGGAATAGAAGGACTGCGCACAGTGGGAGTATTATAACCATTAGGTTGGGGACTTAAACAAGGATGACAATCCTGAGGTGCAATCGCCGAGTCCTGAAGTAACGAGGATGGTGATGGAGGATCGATTAATTCCGCTCTTCGGCTATCGTCACTGTCCTCGCTGTTGGGGGGAGATACATAGTCACATTGTAAATTATAATCCTCGGGTGTTAAATACTCATCGCGAGTACATGAAGCACATAAATTGTATAACATATCTAAGGTAGCTTTAAGGTGCAAGGGTGTAAATCTTATCCCTTCTGCATTATCCAACACTCGGGATAACAGGCAGCGAATAGAAAACCATTCCTCATAAATTTTAATAAAATTAATAATAGCGAAGGATATAAAAAGGGATTCAGTTTCATGGAGTTCCATGAAAGGAGAACGAACGAGGAGAGTTATAATTTGAGGATAGCGAACCTTATTCGTAGTATTCCTGTGCTTAATACATAGCTTTAAGTGTGGCAATTTTATCTTATAATTGCCTGGGGTTAAAATAAAATATCCATAAATACACCGCGTCCAAAAGTCAGTACTCAAAATAAATTTAAGTAGAATAATGTCGGAAAATACTAATTCTCTGGTGATAATAATGGTACATTCGATATTAGCATTGTTATGCAGAATCCGTTCATTTGACTTAACCAGGTCAATCATTAAATCTTCCTTTTGAAAGGAACTATCGACTACAAAAAAATGATTTGTACCAAAGTGCACAGTGCGAAGTGCAAGAAATACTAACGAAATGTCTGTTGGAATAACAACTCTTTCCCCCAGTAAGATGTGAGGGAACTTATATTGAGTTATGCTATCAGGGTTTGATACTGGTACTGAATGACAGGGGTTTTGTAATTTCCAATTTTCAAAAAGATGATGATAATAGCTATCATCCATATTAAACTTAACGATACATCCTAAGCGCTTAATCCATTCCGATTGATTCATTTCTTCATCTTCTGAGGAAGATGAAGACTCCTCTCGGGAATGATATGGTTTCATTCTTTTGATATTTACTATATTCCTATGTTGAGTAGTTAAATTAAGTAATTCATAATTTACAGGACTGGTTTGTTTCGTAACCTGATAAGGACCAGTATATAACCGACACAACTTTTTATTACTCCCGACTGGAGTAGCTGGATTATAGAGCAACACGAGGTCTCCGACCTCGTAAGTTAGCTCCTCACGATTCCTATCAAACCTTTCTTTATACCTTTTTCGGGCTTGGGAAATTTTCTGGGTGACTATCTGACGAATTTCACCCAGGCTCTGCAGTGTGTGTCGTTTACTCTCCGCATTTAAAACTTGATCGAAAGGCATCTTAGCCCTCCTGCCGAAGACTACCTCAAATGGGGAAAGTCTAGTTGTTTGATGCAAGGAAGAGTTTATGGCAAATTGAATGAGGGGGACAAGGGCTGCCCAAGAATTATGCTGTTTTGGTTCGAGGTAGCTCTTCAGAATTTGTTTTATTGTGGACATCTGTCGTTCACAATTACCATTGCACATAGGGTTGTACGAAGCTGTATTAAGTTTTTTAATCTGAAATTCTTTTAATAACTCACTTACAGTCTCACTCATAAAGTTAGTTCCTCGATCTGTAAGTACTGAGTAGGGAAAGCCGTGAATTGTGAAAACCTCCATTAAGAATTTCGCCGTAGTTGCAGCGGTTTGATCTACTGTGGCTTTCATAAGTACAAACTTTGAATAAAGACAGATGCATACAATAATGTAACGTTCATTGCGACTGGTAGGGAAAAAGGGGCCACAAAAATCAAGGGCAACTGAATGAAAAGGTTCATTGAGTATGGGTGGCTCTTGAAGGAACCCTTGGGGTGACCTGATCGGTCGTTTTGCTTGCTGACAGATATGGCAACTACGACAATATTTATAAATATAAGATTTCATTTTATTCCAGTAATAATTTGTAGCAATACGATAAAGAGTTGAAGCAAAGCCCTTATGACCGGCGAGAGTGTGATCATGATAGTGTTTTAACACATCGGACCGTAAACAATGGGGAATAAATAATCTTGGGTAACCTTGGGAGACGTTATGTAATAAGGAGTTTATAATAACAAATCGGGCTACAACCTTAGGGTCAGCTTGTTGTAGTAAAGCTGTAATATGACAACAGTCCCTATCTTTCTTTTGAAGTTCAAGAAAGCTATTTGAATGCAAGGGCAAGAAGCATTCAGCAACTGAAGTATAATACAAAGGAATATAAAGAGTAGGGAGAATGCAGATCTGGTCAATGGGGGTTTCGTCCATCCCTGGAGTAGGAAGCCTGGATAATGCATCACAATTCGCATTATCTTTTCCGCACCTATATTGTATTTTAAATTGAAATTCAGACAAACTAATCATCCATCTGGATATTCGCCTATTAATGTTCGCATTTTTGGAGAATTTTAGTGCAGCCAGTGGCTTGTGGTCTGTGACAATAATGAAAGAAACACCGTACACATAGCATCTCCAATGATGAACTGCATAGACTATAGCTGCGAGCTCTTTCTCAGTGACACTATAGTTAAGCTCACTTTTAGTCAACCTTTTTGAGCCGTAAGCAACGACCTTCTCTTCAGACCCGTAGACTTGGCATAGGATGCAACCAATGCAGGTGTGCGAGCTATCTGTGTAAATTATAATCTGTCGGCCGGGTTGAAAATGGGCCAATACAGGTGCAGTCAGTATAGCATTCTTTAAGATGTGAAAGGAGTCTATATGGGTCTGGGTAAAGCTGAGAACAGATTCTTTCTTTATTAATTCATAAAGTGGTGTGGCTTTCTCTGCATACTTATCAATATATCGTCTATAAAAGTTCACTAATCCAAGAAAACTTTGTAATTGTTGAATATCCTTTGGAAATTCAATATTTTGGACCGCTTGAACCTTTGCTGGGTCAGGTTCTAAGCCTAAGGGTGAAACAATGTGTCCGAGTAGCTTTATACGGGTTTCAGCAAAGGAGCATTTATTGCTACTCAACGTTATGCCCACTGTTTGTAATTTGTCAAACACCAACCGCAGATGTTGTAAGTGGTCATCAAGAGTTTTAGAATAAACCATTATATCATCGATGTACACAATAACAAACTTAAGAAGGAATTCACCCAGTAAGGAATTCATGACCTTTTGGTATCTTGAAGGAGCAATATTCAACCCAAAGGGCATACGAGTATAGGAATATTGTCCCAACTCTGTTATAAAGCTACAAAGGATCTGATCCTCAGGGCATAAGTTAAACTGCCAGTATCCTTTGGCTGCGTCCATGAGGCTATAATATTGAGCATCCCTTAGCTGATCAAATAGCATGTCAATATTCGGGATTGGAAAGCTAGTCGGGACAATGAGTTGATTTAATGCCCGAAGGTCTACACAACAACGAGAGGATTTCTCACCACCACCTTTATGGCCGTCCTTCACAATAATAACGGGGAACGCGTAAGGAGAATCCGATGGAATGATAACTCCATGATGGAGTAATTCATTAATATGCCTATTAATTTCCCCTCTTTCATAATCACTCGTTCGGTAAGGGGCACATTTAATCGGCCCTTCCGCACCAGGTTTAAGAATAATCGGATCCATCGTGATATCAGATGGGCGTAAAATTTCGCCCTTACTATGAAACAAGTCTGTATATTCAAGGAGTAGATTAATGAACCGTTGACGATAAGAACTTGATAATTGTTTATTGATATCCAAACAAGCTTGTTCTTGGGAAATGGATAATAAGGGTGCGGACAGGATATTCTCGGGATTAAAAGAGGTTTCGATAAGAATTCCAAAGGTAGTACCTTTGTGGATGATGGTGTCCAAACATGACATATTATAGACTGTTATATACCAGTGAGGATGATCATACAAGAGTTCGTGTAAATTGAGATGATACTTAGTAACTAGTTGTGGATGTGAGATAAAGATATAAGGGCCGACTGGGACAAAAGAAGCTGTGCTGCTAACGACAGGGATTTGAAGGACAGTGTTGGGAGTTAAATAATATGTGGAGTCGGCACACAAACAGTAATGCTGAGGTTCCTGAGGGTTTGCATTTGTTAGGTAAACTTGATTTATGTTGTTACACAAAAAGGGGATTTCATTTGATTCAGGAATGAAAAGACAATTTTTTTGAAAGTTAAGGTGCATCTTATGCTTCCGAAGATTATTATTGCCCAAAAGGCAAGCAAAAGGTAAAGAGGTCGTAGCATGAAAGGTACATAAATAAGGAAAGCCATTGAATTCAACCATCTCCTTTGTTTCGTAATAAACTGATAACGTCTGTGAAGTGATCCCTTCGAGAACAATGGGTTGTAACAGTTTGAGGAGTTGTACTCCAACTATGAGTGATGGATTAATCAAAGACAGGGAAGAACCTGAGTCTAGAATAATTTGAATTTTTTGAGTTTTTACTATACCCTCAACAGTACTTAAAAATTGAAGGTTTTTATTAAAGTAGTAAACCAACGAACGACATTGGGGTGTGTGAGTTACCTTTGTTGCGGGGGACCCCCTGCCCCCTGTCTGGAGTTTAAATTCCTTGATGGACCTGGGCAATTTCGTTGTAAATGGTGGGGTGAACCACAGTTAAAGCATAACCGATCCGAACGTGGGGGAATTAAGCTTGGTGGAGATGGATGAAATGGTGTTGATGGCCTACTGGGCTGATAAAACTCCCCTGTACTGTTGGGGTAATAATTTAATTGTCGTTTATCAGGAGTTCGACGTTTGTATGCATTAGCCCTTTCTAATTTTGTAAGTCGCTTCACAATCTCACTCCAGTCATTCTGACTTTCCGTCTCTTGCTGTATTTGGCGTTGTTGGGCTACAGGAGATGAGTAGGTCTGTGTGAATACGAATTCAGTCTGCTCTGCAGGCCGATTAAGGTCAGCCAGCATTACAGTTTCATCGTACTTCGTAAGGAGTCGAGTAAGTTGTTCAACTGTTGTGGGACTATGAGGGTTTATTGTCCTTAAAACTTCCTCCCTTAGTCCCCTCAAAACATATTTTATTCGTTGTTGGTCATCCATATCCATGTCTATACGGTTACACAAGTTTTCTACTTTCACCAAAAATTGGTTGCATGTTTCTTTTGCGCCTTGTTTAATGCTCATGAGTCGATATTGCAAGGCATTTTGTCTGGTACTCAAAGGCCCATTAGAATCCCTAAATTCAGTAGATAATTCAGCCCAAGTCATTTCGCGACCATGGGTTCGCATGTAATAGCGACTCCGAGCATTGTACCATTGCAATGCATCGCCCCTCAAACAACTAGGGAATTGCATGAGTTTAAGTCCCTCATTCCAATTGTTTGCCTTGGCCACTCGAATAAAGATCTCTAAAAAATCAATGGGCTCGTCTGTGGAATTTCCAAAGTATTCGGGAGGGCGGAGGGCTGCCCGAACCGGTTTGTTAGTAGGGCTAGCTGGGGGTGTTCCAGGTTGACTCATTCTATCGGAATGGTTAGAATCTGTCTCCCTACTCTCAGGAGAAAACCTACGGGGAGTAGGAGGGTATGACAAGAAAGGAGGAGCTGGGTTATTTGGGGGGGTGCGGAGCAGTGAGCGACCTCGGCCCAAGCCTGGGGAATCCTGAGATACGGGTATGCGCGAGGAAGGATGACTCATGAAGTCATGAACGACCAAAGGTATAAATGTTCAATTAGGAAGTAGCAAGAAATCTAGGATTAGGAGACGAGCTACGTACTTGATGAATGTAATGTATTCTGGCCAGGAACTACATCACCTGGGGTAACATGAATCCTAGAGCAGGTACCTTCATATGCTATGTGGGTCTTCCCTTGTAGCGAGGGAGTATAATCCGTCTGATGAACTGGTTACCAAGTAGACTATTCGTGAAAAACTTAGAGGGAATGTAAGTATTTCGAAAGATAGGAGTGGGTCGTTGAAAAAAGGGTCGGAAGGTCAAACCAGGGAAAAGAAAACAGTTCCCTCAATTCTTTAACGAGGTATATAGACAATGAGATAAGTATAATGAAACTAAGAAGCTGTAGAGTGAAAGTAATAGAACTGCAACACATAATGTAGTCATATGGAAAGGTGGACGAGACTGCCGACAAGAGCAAGAATAAATAAAAAGTATGAACTTACAAGAAGGTCAGAAGACCTGCAAAGAAGACGCTGCAACCTCGACCGCAGCCACCAAATGTAAGTGTATGATTTTAGTGAGTCCGAATGAAGAGCAGGTTTTGGGGGAACAGAATACTTTTATTCAGAGTGAAAG
>JAQGAB010003018.1:0-10506 GCA_034696565.1 Isotomurus graminis
AGAACCTACGTATTCGACTCCGTTCTTCCAGTAGGATGATGATGGAATCGCTGGCAAGACTCCATAGGATCTTTGGAGCTATAAAGCTTGGGGATCATATTATAGGAACTGGACTACACTTCTCTTAGTTGGACATTTTGGGTTAGGCTATGAACTAATCATCACTTAAGCATTGAGGTCAAAGGTAGCTGGGAGTGCATAAATAAGCAGGAGCAGAAAGGAAATACAGAAAGTTGAAAGAATCAAGAGTTCTTGTTTGACATGTTTGTGCATGTGCACTTTGTGCAAGTCCGATTTCCCGTATTGAAAGCTTAAAGCTCATCATCTGCAAAAGATTACATGGGATTTTGGCCTGACCGACTACTTTTCACCTTGTGTTTCTCTCAATCATATTTTCAAAGCAGTTTAAGCTTATGCTGACATATTAACACATGGCCGGCCTAAAAAAAGCCCACACGGAGGAATCCCAAAAAAGATTCCAAACACATTCGCCCAGTTTCCGCCCGACCTTCGCTGAAGAAACACTCAGGATGGACACAGAAGGAGGATCTTACTCTCAGTTCCTGGTAACCGATCTATGATATTCTTTAAAGGTTCCTTTAAGGAAAGCGTCTTGTAAACTCTGTCCCTTTATGTCCATGTAGTTCCAGACGGTGAAGGTGTTTCTCCTGGGAGTGATTTTGGGTGCAGCTGCGGTATTAACCTTCATCACCTGAGATATTCCATTCCTACTCTTAGAGTAGCTTTTAGTTTTTGTTGTCCATGCATATGAGGAGAGATACTTTATACTCGGTTTCTGTATGTTGCAGACGTTCCTATGCCTGCGTAGCGAGTTTTGGAACCGATCTTCAATGGATGAAGGGGTGCCACCCCCACTGCTTCGAGTCCCCCCAGGGGAATGGCGTGAAACGGACCCCAGTCACCAAGTCACCCCGCAGGAGCTGCTCAAAAGGAGACGCCGATCTTCTCTCCTTTACAAATAATCTGGCTACAAGCCAACAGAGTGTCCTCACTTTATTAGTTATTAAACGGTGATCCGCGTTTTATCTCGGCATATGTGAGTATCATCTAAACTTGTGACCTACTTGTAAAGTTGCAAAAAATACTTATTTCGCATATTTATTCGTCATGTAACACTCTCAAATGGTCTCTCTAGTCTTTTAAATGTTTATTGGCCTAACCGCAGGAGGAAGTTTCCTTCATCATCATCATCAGCATGTCGATATGAAAACAGGATGTTAAGTAAATCGCGTCGCCTTGAATAGACTTGCTAAGGTACAACATAATCATTTTAATGGGTCTCTACGCTCCAAGGAGAAGCAGTGATAAGCGCTTTTATCACCCGATTTGCACATTTTTCCTTGGAAAGATGTCAGAAGTCGTCGTTACTGAAATGTGTAAACGGGATTAGCTTTAAATTTTAAAATGCTGGGCTACGCACTATTTTATTTTAATTATATCTCTTTTGACAGTACAAGTTCTTGTTAGTAAGTTTCCTTATGATGAGAGTTGATGAGTGAACATCTCCCTCACGTGCGTGTGTAGGGAACGGATGTGAGGATTCAAATGAGTCATCTAATGTCCTATTGTATACCTCTGTAGTTATTCATCCTTCCTTCATATTAGTGATGACCTCCAAGTTCATAAGTCCTACTTCTCATTTAGGCCGTGTATACGCTGCTGCTAGTTTTTTGTACATTAATATTTGAGGGATATTGTATAACTGACGCTCCAGAAAAAGGAAGGAAGTTACACGACTTGTGTACAAAAAATGCATTAAAAAGTGCACACCAACGAGCCAATATTAAAGCCCCTTTCAACCCTCCACAAACACACAGAAATACGAATGTCCTTTCCTTTAGTTCCCCACAAGCCAGGAACGGACGAGGTATATTGTAACATTTGGTTTGTGTAAAGTGTGAGGATGAACGCAGTCGGTTGAGCTTTACAACATCCCCTCACAAGCCAAATTGCATTATTCACCTGCTATTTCTGTAGTCTTCCCTACCTGTCTTCTCTCTGTAGCTGAGCCCGCATTTTAAGCCACATAAAAAAGTGTACCTCACTAGAACTCTTATATTATTATTATGTCTTTGGTTAAAATAATGCTGCTGCTATGAGGTGTGGGAGGAGGAGGGTAGAATGTATTTTATATTCCATCCCTGTCTGCCCAACGAACCTCTTTTCTCATTATTATCGTGAATGCCACAATATCATAATAATGATATCCAAAACACCGAGAAGTCTACAATCTACAACACACACACAGGAACTATGAAGTATGAAGTATTACATATACAGCAGTAGTAGCAACCCTTTCTTCCCTTTCAGTATCATCGGTGGTGATATATTTCCTTCCTTCTTTAATTCAAAGCGTTACTGCTGATTCGTCGCTTTTAAAGTGTCAGTTTACCTGCACATCTCTCACAGGAAGCTTGTAATAATTTGTTTCTGAGAGAGTTAATTACTTACTTGCATATATTTTCTTACCTGTGACTATGATAAGAAGATAGAGACACAGGATGAGATATGGAATCTCTTTGGCATGAGGACTGAGGAGAGATTAATAAGGATTTATTAAAATCCCAAGCTTCTGTGGGTGACAAAGACTAACAGACTTGACAAAGACTGTAAGTAGTAAAGGTGTATCTATCTGTACGAGTAGTACAGAGGTGGATGTTGACAAAGCTCATCTCAATCTGTATCTGTTCAGTTGACAATTCCGTTTGTCAGTGGAAGTGGAGCTGAGACAGTTGTGGATGTGGATGTTGGTTCGTATAATAAGCTGGATTGTATATTCTGTACGTGAAATGATGAGGCAGTGACCTTATCCCTGTGTGAATTCTGGTTACAACTTTACCCACAGATATCAAAAAGCAGTGAGGGTTACTCCTCCATGAAGCAATTATATATTGTGTGTGTCCTTTCATCTAGTCTGGAAAGTTGCATGAAATGACTCACATAATTTAGTACAAAGCAATTGCCCACTAGAATTGAGTGTTATTTGGAAATTCGTGATCCTTTCGATGAAGATTTAATTATCTCAAGGTTTTTGAGTTGAAAGTGGGTGGTGTGGGTTTAAAGGGGGGATATAAACCCGTATATGTGACCTTTCAGAATGAGTATATTTAATGTTCACAGACTAATTGGAAGAGCATTTGTATTTTGGAAAGTTCGTGAGGACAGAGTACAGTATTGAGAATGTGATAATCAAGTATTCTCGTGGTCATTTGTCATTTATTATTGTCATTGGAAGGTGTTGAATGATTGATTGAAATTGCTCGGCGCCTGCATGGTAGTGAAGAGGATGCAGTGGTGAATATGTTCAAGTGAACTAGTGACTCTTGATGAGAGTTTTGTGAGCTGTTAAAAACGTAACCATGAGATGTGCCTTATCTGGAGAGTGATCGATAACCTATCAATGCCATTACCGGCTTATCTCTTGAATTGAAAACATTCTTTCGACAATGGTCATTCGGTGACAGAGATTTTTTTAACATGTGTGTGCTGTATAAAGTTTCTTGTGTTCGAATTGTATGATGAAAGATAATAAAACTGCATGACGCGATTCAGTGGCCGTTGACTAACGTAGCTTACCTGTGGTGCTGTGTGTGTTTGGGAATAGGGAACAATTGCTCGCTTAGCCAGAAAAGTAGAACTCATTGATCACTGAAAATAGTGGAAATTGACATTTCATTTTAAAATGATATAAACCAACAGTTTATTTTGATTGACTGGAAGTGCTTGTGAAATACAAATATACTGATTTGTAAGACTCCGGGGGATTGGGGGATTAGTGCCGTCTAGTTCGGTACAAAACGTGGATGAAATCTTGGGCTGAGACTTAACAACCGGAAGCAACATGGTGGACCGATTTCACAAGTAAGTTTTAAGTGTATTAGAGAATTTAAAGGAACATTTAGTATCTTCTTTATGGCACTTGACCTTGTGTTTCCACTCCTTGAGTTTGTTTGCGAAATATTTGTGTGGCTTCTTATTTCCTTTCAAGTTACCAACCCTTTTCTTCCTCTATACTTTGCCACATTCGTTTCATAACTTCAGACAGTTTTATATGACACCTGTCGTCTTACTAGAACTTGTGACACTTGCATGATTCCCTTCCGGTACTTTATAAAGCTTATATTCTTCTCCCTAAAAACCGTATCAAAAGTGGGAACCATATCCAAATTAAAATCTCCACCGAGTATAAGAGTACCGTAAAAAAGTTGACGTTAGCATGCAAACCTCAACAACTCTTCTCTGATTTGCTCTTCTTCTGTCATCTAATGCGTAGGAAATTGAATGATAAATCTACAATGCTTTTTAAAACGTGCCTACATAATAATCAGCTTAATGATCTGAAATACAATTCATGATGAATATGAAAGATGAGTATGAAAGTGTGTATATTGTGATCTGTGATAGTAGTAGTGTTGATAGTTAATTCCTCCAGGGCATTTTGGCACATTGCATTCGGTGTCAATTTATTGCTTTATTCGGCTATAAAATATTTGTGTAAATTTTTCATTTTCTCTAATCTCTCTTTCTAACTTAGCAAACACTTCCCTACAAGCTTATTCGCATGAAAAGAAAAATTCTCAAATGTAAAAGTAACTTCAAAGTGGTGTTTCACGAAACGAATATTTCACTTTACACTTGGTGTTGAGCATTGTAAAAATTGTTGAGGTCATTGTTGCATGAATTCTGTTTAAAAAATGATACCGTCGTACGCTAAAAACACATGAAACTATGAAACTACCAACACACGTCTCTGTAAGGTTGCTGCCAACTCCCAGGAGGTTTGTGTTTTATACATGCACTCATATTTAATACAGACTACACACTAACATTTCCTCATTCAATAATGTTGGTATTCATTAATACGAGGTTCTGTACAAATAATCTGTAACTAGATTTGTAGAGAGGTAATCTTTTGCCTTTTGCTTCAGTGTGCTTTTTACAATGAAAGTCTGATGGAATGCGTAACATCTGCTTTTTGATGGAATCACAACCGGGGATAATTGGCTTGGATGCGAATCTCCTATTCAATTATGTGTAACAAACGAATTCCCTTTGAGCTTGCCTTTAGGACTTATAAAGGGATTTCAAATAAGGTTCATTAGTACATGTGTATGATGTACATCATAAAATCGTCAGAGGTTCGGGTGTGTAGTAGGCGAATTAATATGTAATTAGCATTGCTACATGATGTGCGGTATTTAACTGTAAGGGATAAAGGGATGTAAGATGGGATGTATTAAAGCCTTTTGACATTTATTTCCCTCAGGGCTGCTAGAGACGGGTATTTGGAGGTCTTAAAAGAAGCTACAAGGAAAGACCTTAACACTAGGGATGAAGATGGAATGACGCCTACTCTCTGGGCTTCGTTTGAAGGGAATCTGGACGCTTTGAGACTTATCGTTGGAAGAGGGTTAGTCTTTAATTAAAATATGTATGCATGTAATTTGTGATTCATATGCTTACGTCACTTAGTGGGACAGGTGAATTTCATAAGATGTAATGGCGTGATCTTCAGCTGAATAATTTACTAAACACCAAATACCAACTGTATCAGGATTATTTATTTTGCACCATTTTGGAATCCAATTAAGCAGGAAGACTTTTAATGAGTCGCATTCAACGTGATGTTTACTTTGCACATTGAAAGAGACTCACATAAAATTAGGAAACGATCCGTATCAGACACGTCTTTTAGTTGATTGCACTCTGTGCATAAATTGAAAACAAGTCTTTAGTTTCAAATGACTGAATATTCATTGATGGAGCCATCTGTGTCCTTATCAATTTCATGGTTGCACTTATATACTCATCTTGATAGATTTGTCAAGGTTTCACCTAGCCATTGAACCAACACATAAAGTGCTGAATCCTGTTCAGAGTAATCTCATTTATGCATGTTAATGAAGTAAAACAAAGTTAAATTGAACGTAATTCGAGGAATACATCTTATGAGCTCAGCATGGATAAATTGTTCTAGAAAATATGCAAAGGTTACGTATGTAGTTAAAGTTATGCAGTCTGACCCACATGAGTAATTAAATCATTTTTTGAAATTAGTTTATAAACAGTATATATATTACTGAACAAAGCAGCACTTTGATCTACAGCTATTAAACAGAGTGTTTTTATTTTCAAAGAAAATTATAATTAAATTTTCTAATAGTTCTTAGCTGCAAAAAATGGTATTCGGGGAAGCAAAATTTAATAAGGATTCTACAAAGTACTATCAAGGCAATAGGTTGTTATGAATTTGCATGGTGAGAAGGATTATATGAAAGCACATGGAGAAAGTGATGCATATTAGAATTAAATTGCTATTGAAAGTGACAGTTGATGGTCAAACCATGTTCACCCCACGTGTGGTACATTTTCAGGGGTGACCCGGATAAATGTGACAATTATGGAAACACAGCCCTCCACTTTGCAGCAGCAAGGGGGCATATGACATGTCTGAGCTTCCTGGTCAACTTTGGAGTCAACATGTGGTCGTTAGACATTGACTTCCACACAGCAAAGGATTTGGCCGCAATAAACAATCGCGATGACATTCTCAGATTTCTCGATGCAGCGATTGGGAAAGAGGAAGCAAAGGACCCTAAAAAAGTATTTTTTGTTTCTACTTGAATGGTTATGACGCACACGTGTCATCGATTTGTGTAAGTTTTGGAAATTCTAAATGTGGGATTTGTTCCGGTTGAAGGTGAAAAACTTCAAAGACAAGGCAATAAAAGAGGCTGAGAAGCGTGCAAAGGATTTTGAAAAGCTGCAAAAGAAAGCGTCAAAATCGGCAGAAGAAGAACAAAAGAAATTGATGAAGCAAAGAAAGGAGATGGAAAGGAATGGAACAGTTAAAAGTGGACTGGATGCTCCGCGGCCCTCAATGGCATTTTTAAGCCTGAGAAAAGACTCGAGGTTATTGTATAACAATAGTCCCAAGTTTTCTGAGATTGTGGCGAACCAACAGACCAACCAACATCAACCAGGAGTGGGTCCAGGAAAGACGGTTACAGGGGTTTATAGGAAAGTCCAGCAGAAGAAAGGACAAACTGTCAGTGGAACTAAAAGTTCAAATCAATTAGCAGATTCGGATTTCAAGGTTAGATAATATTAGTACTAGGAGTTCAGGAGTTTATATGTATGTAGGTCTGCGGGGAATGTAATCTCAGTCATGGGAGCTATTCTCACGGACGGGTTTTTGGGTTTATCAGGTCGCAGATATTGAAAGTGACGGGAAAAGATCCGTACGAAGTCTCACTGGACTTAGGAGAGACTCGGAAGTGATGTACGTGCCCAAATATGACATCAGTACGAACAACTTGGGTAAAAGGGGGAAGATCAATGGACTTTTTGATGATTTAAACTCTGGGGAAAATGAGAATGACGATGTAAGGGGAGGATCTGAGTCACCCCCACTTATGTCCAATAGAGGAACAGTTGGGAGAAGGGCTGGCAGTATTTCTGGTATTGGAATGAGTCGGTCGATCTCTCAACCGGATTATATGCAGCAGGTAATATGCCTGCTGGAAACTTTCATCCGATAATAAGACGGCTTTGAGTTACTTCTCAAATTTGCATGTGTGTGTGTCACAGGTTGGAACTGACTCTGGATTTAATGAAGCTATTCCCTCAATTTTCGAAAGACCTGGATTCGGTTCAGTAGCATTTAGAAATTCTATAACTTCTACAATGGCTAATTTTACTGGAAGAGGGGATAACGAAAATCGCAAGGACTCTATAGGTTCAGCAAGTAGTTTGAAGCACAGAGGTAACGGTGGGAGAAGTAATGGAAGTACAGGAGGCAGTGGAGCGTGGGAAGAGCATTCTGATGAAGGTATGTAGATTACCAAGACATGTCACATTTGGTGCATACATCCTCTGTGTTTAATTATTCTCGGAAACTAATGCACATAACTTAATTTAATCCAGATGACGACGTGGAGCTCGGAGCAACGGAGCTTTTCCTTGCAGCTGCGGGTCTTACCAAATACATTCCTATCTTTGTCAGAGAAAAAATTGATTTAGAGGTAAGAAGACAATTGAGATTGAAGATCCTCTACTCAAAAGCTCAATTTACAAAGTCCCTTAGAGGGTTCCTCAATGTCGTAAATTACCTTTTAAACCCTAACAGGGGAATTTATTGCTGCCTGAGAGATTTATTTTATTGGTGATCTTGTAAGCATTTTGTGTCAAGAGGTTTTTTGGTTACTACAGATTGAATTCATACTTGTGAATTAATGAAAAATTCAGTGGAATTCATTTCCCAATAGTCATCTAGAACAAATACAGTAGAACCTTTTGTAACAAAGGATTGTGGTAATGATGAAAACAGTTTTATCTTCCTCAGTACTTCAATCCATAAAGTGTATAAAAGTATAAACCCTCGTAGGAAATAATTATCTGTATCCCTTTTCAAAGCACACATGACGATGTAGTTAGATTAACTTCAGGAATATTGAGCAATCGTCTGAGTTGATATTTTGACAAATGTTTATTCAGAAAATTGTGGTTTCATTTGAATATTTGAGATTCGAGTGGTAAAAAGTATCATACAAAGCATGTAAATGATGTTGTCCAATACACTGAGCACTGGAATCAGACTTCCTGAAACAAGTATCCCATAATGTATGGTGCTTCCATTAACATGGATGGAAAGCAGTATATCTCATCCTCATCTTTTATATTAAAATGTGTATGGTTGATGAATTTTCATAATCACGAGATCATCAAATATGAACACTCAACCTCAGAAAAGGGTTCCTCGATCTCCAAATGATTAAAGCTAAATTGCAGGCTCATCTTTTCATTCGAACGGGGAAGCGACTCGCGAGTTTTCTCTCCCATGTTTAATTAAAATCTCGAATTCTCCACAGAGAGATCCCAGAAAGACTAATGAACATATTGCCGAGATTTTCATTGAAAGTGACTCAACAAGAATGGATGATCACTTGATACGAGTGATTTGAAAGGTTGATTTGAATTCCAAGCTCATGTTGAACGTTGAATGATCTGCGTAGTTAATGTTTAAGAGCCTGGAAACAAAGTGTCTGTGTCTGTATATTCTAGTTTTAGCAACTTATACTAGTTTGTATGTGATTCCTTACGATTTAGTTGTTTTTGCTCATTTCTGCAGACCACTCTACCTTTCTGCCGATCACTCAAATTAATCTCAATCATTGTAGAGTTTCCAAACAGCTAAAAAGGTTTGATTAGTTTCAAGGAATGAAGGATGTAAAAATAATGAAGTATAAAGTGTAACAAAATATACTTGTTTGAACCCTAAGCTTCTCTGGATGTTGTTTGGTATTTTTAAAAAATCTCTTTGAACTGTGATTCCTTATTAGGCTCTGATGCTCCTCACCAATGAAGATTTCACGTCAATGGGGATAGAAATGGGACCTCGAAGAAAGCTGCTTAAAGCCATTGCTGACAGACAAAGAGCACTAGAAGACCCTGGCGAGGTGATCGACAGTCGACTGTAACATCTGTAGAGTTTCCTCCCACGCACAGACATCCGTTCTTTTCATCGATACTCTTGTTAGCAGACCTTTGAGTGAAGTTCAAAATTATATTATGCTTAAGTCACTCCTTCATACAAATAGTCAAATAGAAAAGAATTTTAGAACGTCTTTACTTCCACTGTTAACCTTAGAGTCATATGAAGCCTGAAGTAAGAAACTTGCATAACTACTTAATTAGAAGTTCCACCATTACTTTATTTTAAATATGGAACTACTGAGTAGAGAAAATTGATTCACGAGCAATACGTAGGGAAAGAAAGCATTTTAATTGTGTACACGGTCAACAGTTTGAGCATATTTGCCCATAGACCATTTCACGTGAAAATGGATTCTGGAGAGTTTAGTCAAAAAGAGTATTTATACCCAACTCTTGAAGAGTTGAGAAATGTTTCGTCATAGCTAAGAAATTAGTATTGTGTAATTGCGCCAGACTAAGAAAATGTATTAGTACAAGGTGGAATTAAAGTTACCGAGTGTATTCAATAATTATGAATGCAATTAAATATTCTGCTCGCAACTATGCGAGAGAAGTTTCATCACGTTCATTAGTTTTGTTTATTGTGTTATTGTCGACAGCTAAGTAGAGTAGAAAATTGTGCCATTTTAATTTATGGAGATTTTAAGATAACACATATTCGCACACGCTTTTGCGCTTGTACGTATAAATTCTGTTTGTCATGTCCAAATGTTGTATGAATAAAACATCAAAATTGTATATGGCGATTTTTACCCTTCAGTGGAAGAATACATTTGGTATCCGGATGGATTAGGCTTGTTATACATTATTTGCTAGTCTTTGTATTGACGATTAGGTACAAAATTGGATTACAGAGAAATATTTTGATTTTTGTTCATTCATGTGATTTCCAGAAGGGAAGTATTTCACGAACAAATAAACGAATTTTAAGCTAATGATTCTCCTATTCACTTCGAGTTGTTAGTGTAGTTAGTTGTGTGTTTAGTTTTA
>JAQGAB010003019.1:0-10505 GCA_034696565.1 Isotomurus graminis
CCTGTTTCACCGGATGGTACATCTTCCCCAATGAGTCTACACACAATAGAGAATCTTAATATCTTTCTTCTTAAACTAAAGCTAAATACAATCTTACCAAAAAACTTTATAATCACTTGAGATGCTTCTAAGAATTCTTTGGTTGGAACTTTTCCATCTTGTAATTCTGGCCAAACTGTTTTGGCAGCAAGTTGAACAAATCCCAACTCTTCCATATGAACTCACTAAATGTTAATTCCCTTTCAGAGTTTCTCTACAACTGACCACAATATACTTAAACAATCAGATTGTGGTGTGCTTCACTCATCCGGACTGATAAGGTCTTATCTCTCACTCTAATGCATCACGAGCAGCGCACAGTCTCCACAAATGTTTTATGCACTCCTGGTTGCAATGGTAAGCGTGAGTTATAATACAACTCGATCAATGTCCTTACAAATCTCAATTACTAAACTACAGAGGATAACTACGAATGAATGACCTGCATTCAGGTGTCTCACTTTTCCCTTCCTGTCACTCCATATGAGACTGCCTTCTCACACACTTCCTACAACGCCGCGCTCTCTAGCGAGGAGGAGTGGAGGCGGGAAAAATTCAAACTGGCGACACGCGAGTTCTTTTGTTCTCCAAGAAGGAAAACTCCAAGTTGGCCGTTACTCCTCAGAGAGTCCAGTCTGCCGCCGCCGTCCTCTCAGTCTTCACCTTCACCTCGCCCGTTCAACTCCTTTTATTCACTTAACATTCTCGGGGCTTTGTTGCACAACAAAATGGTGAACGACGACAGCCAGATAACCCACTACAGGTGCACAAAGTGCCCTAATCTGATCCTCTCCGCGGAAGACAGGGCTGCCCACAGGGCCTTCCATCGGGAGACACGCGAGACCCGCGAGTCCGTTCGGCGATCCCAAGAGGCGGCTTTGCGGCAGGCAAACAGCAAAAAACGACCTGGACCTGCTTCCCGAACATTGCCGTAAGGAAACATTACTTAGATTTCATTCGAAGAATTTATTTTTCTAATAGTTCCTTGTGTTTTTTTGTTCCAGAGGGCGAAAAGCCAAATCACCGCGGGTTGACGATTCTGTGTCGGTTCACAGTGGAATCGAGTCTCTGTTCGAAAGACACGAAGAAGCCTTCAGCAGCAGAGGACAAGGGAGCGCTTCACTTAGCCGGAAGGATATGGATCGGATGAAAGGAATGTTGGTCGACGAGCCAGTCGACGATGACGACCCTGATAGTCAATCCAGTCGAAGACACGCAGCGTTGCGGAAACACATCCGTCAAACTCCAGTCTTCAGGGCCAAGTACCCGGGTTCTTAACTTCTAGTAAACCGCAATGTAAGTGTCCGTTACTTTAGCTTACATCACACCAAAAATGTGCTTTAAAATCAATTAAATGTAATACTTAGTTATATTAACAATTTACAAACTATTATTTGTAACAACCTATGGATTACTATTATTAATCCCTTCGAATCTTTTTACTTAACGAGTCAGCACGTCAAGTTTTTTCTGTTAGTTTAGAAGTTGTTGTAGATTGTTGATTAATTATTCAACGCAACTTGTGAAAATTAAATCAAACAATTCACAGATTACTTGACCATTTCATTTATTCGACAAAGTCACCAGAGTAAGGAATTGCATTGAAATTAGCATACTAAGCAATAAGTACACACTGAGTTTAAAAGTTTACACGTAGATACGTAAGATAATTATGCTACTAATTGTAGGAAGAAATAATCAACCCCAAAGTTCTTCCATGGCTACTTCAGTCCGTCCATTTCCTTGATTGTTGCTGCGGTCATTATTAAACCGACCACCACCGCCGCCGTAGCCAGTATCTTGTCGTGGACGTTTTGCAGGACCGTCTTCACCGCCTTCATTTCCCCAGTCCATCTCGCGCTTATTACCTCCCCATCCACCACCACCACGACTTCCACCTCTTCCTCCACCGGAGTTTTCATCTGAACCACCGAATTCTCGTAGGGGAGCTCGATCTCCACCTCCTCCGCGTCCAAAACCACGGCTTCCTGCTTCATTTCCTTTGTCAAAGTCGTTGTCGTTGCCGCGGCCGAATCCTCCTTCACCTCCGTTGCTGCTGTAAGAATTCCTGAAGCCACCACCACCTCGACCTCCTCGGCCTCCACTCCCGTAATCAGTAGTGCCTCCGCCTCCCCCTCTTATGGAATTGTATCCTCCAACCGAAAACGAATCTGAAATAGACACAACTTCATTACGAATCTGAAGTGGTAGAAATCATCCATTAAACTAACAGCTTCAGAGCTTACCATTCTTCCCAAAGGATGAACCACCACCACTGTCCCCTCCGGTTCCTTCAGGCTTCTCAGTTTTACATCGGAAACATTCCTTTCGCCATCCGAAGTTGCTATTTCCACAAGAACAGTTCCAATCTGATTCTCTTCTAGCCCCTCCTCCCCCTCCCCCTCCTCCTCCCCCTCCATTGCTGTCCCCTCCAGCGCCTTCAGGCTTCTCAGCTTTACATCGGAAACATTCCCTCCGCCATCCGAAGTTGCTATTTCCACAGGAACAATCCCAATCTGACTCTCTCCTCCCTCCTCCTAACAACCCCACAATGTACAACCTGACTATCATTACACAACATTATCTAAAACAACTCACCTTGGAAGCCTCCGCGACCACCCCCACCACCACGGTCACTCCCTCGACCGCCACCTCGTCCTCGACCACCCCCATTAAATGAATTATCATCATTACTGCTGGAACCCCATGAAGGCTTTGAGTTCTCTTCGTCGCCTCCTCCCGCTGTGCTTAACCATCGTCGAGCCCCACCTCCTGAATTCTCCTTATCCTCTGACGACTTATCTCCCTTCCACGACGAATTGTCCCCGCGACTTGTACTGTTAGATCGCGACCTGTCGTCGCTTCCACCTCCCCGTCCTCGACTGCCCCAAGATGAACCACCATTGTTCCCACTGGTAGAAATATTTCCATCATTATTACCAGACGTCCACGACGACCCTTTGTTCTCTACTGCTGCTGCTTTGGGAGGTTCCTTGGGACATTGACAGTCTCCTTGGGACAACCAGGACAAGTCGGTCTGGTTGCTAGCATCATTAGCAGATGAAGTAGACTTGCCTTTCCATGGTTCAGTTGACGTCGACCGAGTTGTTCTGCTGGGCTCTTCATCTTTCACTTCTCCTTCTTCAGGACATTCTTCACCAGACGCATCGGCTGCTTTGTCGACCTTCTCTTTGTTCTCTCCTTTCGATGGCTCCATTAACTTTGCTTGTCGAGGGTCCCGAGGATTCACTAAATCCTCTGATGCTTCCAATCCTGACTCTACTTTCTCTTGAGGGCGTTCGTCGTCCATTTCAAAGGGCTGTGAACAACCTGACCGGACCTTTTATTCCCTTTAGTCTAAGGAAAGGTATGAAGTCAACTAAATGATTCTTTTAAAGATGGAGGAGATCTGAGGAAGCGATGAACTAAAGAAACAAGTCTCTTATCCCAAGCCCTCCATTTCACATTATTCATTTGAATATGGGTTGGCTTTATTATCACACATTCACATGCAACAACGCATTTGTAATATTCACATACAACGAACAAAGAATATTTGCTTCAGTTCATTCAAATGCCTGAATTTGCATTATCTCCGAATTCCATAGTAAGTTTTGTCTTCGTTTAATCTCTGAAGAATGGAAAAGCACAGTCGCTTCAAGTCATTTAAAGCTGAGTTGGGTTCTGGTCCTCCTAATATCTTTGTGGAGAGCTTCTTCAGGTCAGTTTCAGCCAAGTCCACTTTTCCTATGAACACGAGAAGAGATTTGGTCTGCAAAGACGTCACAGAAAGTCAGACATGATGAGATGCAGATGGGAATATGGAATGTGTATTTCTGTTCCACTTACTGCTTGGTCCCTGCAGTGGGCATCCTCAAGGGTTGTCCCTAAGTTGGCCCAATGAGGAAGTGACTGTTCCAAGGATATCAAACCAGTTGTCAATGTAACTCTCATCCTGGACATCAGACACACGTGCACTCCACTCCGTCCAGTGATGTCACCAACCAAGATCCTCATTGCCCCAGACAAGGACGTTTGGAACGCTTTGACTTTCACTGCTATTTCATCCAAATGGTGGATGTACAGTCTTTTAGAAGCGTCGTATGGCT
The DNA here is from genome assembly GCA_034696565.1 of Isotomurus graminis. NCBI lineage: Eukaryota > Metazoa > Arthropoda > Collembola > Entomobryomorpha > Isotomidae > Isotomurus > Isotomurus graminis. The sequence goes on from JAQGAB010003019.1 coordinate 4,149, forward strand.
CTAAAGTGCACACACAGGTTGATGATTAAAAAGCGGAATGTTGTATAAAACTATGTTCATTAATTATACCTTCGTATACTTCGGAAACTGCTTGAGGTGCATCTTTACTGGAGGAGTAGCTGGTCGTCTCACTTTCCCCATCCGAGTAATTCGCCTTCGGTGCCTCATAGGAATAATCTAGTCATTTCGCAATATCGCAATTAATTATTAAGCATAGAATTGCATACGCCTTAATCACATTCTTATTACCTCCATTTGGCTTATTAGCATAAGACTCCGGAAGAGAAGGAGCATTTGCGTATGGACGAGTGTAATTGGATTCAGGTGAATATGCCTCCCTGTACTCCTCGGCAGGTTTAACTTCTTCCTCGTAGGTTTCATTTGCTTCTACAATCATTTACGTATTCATATAATATTAGAAGATCCCTATTTCTTACAATGACAATTACATACTTTGATATTTTTCGTAGTAAGCCACAATTTCAGACGCACTACTGTTGTTGCCAGGCTCAGGATAGTTTGGCGTGTAGGTTTCAGTCTCGTTGTACTTTTCGGTAGGCGCAACTGTTGAGTCATAAACTTTCTCAGGTCCTAAAGTAATGTTACAAAGTCAACAGAATTAAACAATGCATGGTGAACACAAGCAGTTTTGAAACTTACCTTGATAAGTCTGAATGTAAGAAGATGAAGCGTCTGGTTGATACTCGTCGGTTTCAGTATTTGAAGACCTATAGGATGCTTCCTCCTTATACGGATCAACAGGAGGTGGTGTAGCTGACTCATAAGGCTGTTCTGGTTCTAATGACAATTAGCAGGTCCCAGAATTTAAATAATCACTCATAAAAATTCAATTTTTAATATCTACTCACCTGGGTACGTCTGATTGTAACTGGCCGAGGGTTCAACGCTAGAGGTCTGAGGATACAGAGTGCTGTAGGCTCCAGTCTCGTTGTACTCTCCTGTCGGCGGTTCATAAGTTTGTTCAGTTTCTAGTATTGAGTTTTGAATCAGATTAGAATTGATGTTACTACTTTATGAGTATGAATCGTTGAAATTATTAATTAGTCACCTTGATGGGTGTCATTGTAATAATAGACAGATGTAGTAGTAGGCTCACTAGTGTAGGTTTCAGGATACGGTGAAGTGTTAACAATGTAAACCTCAGTCTCCTTATACTCATCTGCAGGTCCAGTTGTTGCCTCATAGGGTTGTTCTGTTACTAATTTATTAAATTAAATAGTAAGGAAATGTTTTTGGAATAAGTTATTAATTGAATTCACCTTGGTAAGTGTCATTGGAAAAATAAGCATAGAAATCAGGTTCACTACTGTAGGTTTGAGGATACGGGGAACTGTAGACTTCCGTCTGGTTATATTCATCTGTAGGTGCAGTAGTGGACTCGTAGGGGGTTTCAGGTTCTAGTTTCATATAAATAAATATGTAAAGGTCACAGATTCACAAAAGAAATGTATGCAAGATTTGAAACTGTTAGTTGAAACTGAACCTTGATAGATGACCGTGTAATTAGCAGTGGCACCAGCCTCACTCTCTGCGATTTCAGGATACGGCGAGCTGTAAATCTCCACAGTGACAACGGCAGGTTCATAAGGCTGCTCTGGTTCTGGTTTCAAAGATGAAAGGTTAACGCGATGATTTACATTATGTGACGTATACGCGTTTCAAACTTATAATTAATCACCTGAAGTCGTCTCATTGTAGTACGCAGAGGGTTCAACGGTGTAAGTTTGAGGATACGAAGTACTGTATACAGTCGTTTCCTTATATTCATCTGCAGGTGAAACAGTTGACTCATACGGTTGTCCACGATCTACCGTCAATCATAAATCATAACGTTATGCTTTTCGTTATTCCAAACTAACAATTACTCACCTGGAAAAGTCTGGCTGTAATAAGTAGACACCTCAGGATCACTGCTGCTGCTGTAGGTCAGAGGATAAGCAGTGCTGTAGGCTAAAACCTCGGTGTATTCTTCTGGATAGACAACGGTTGGTTCGTACGTTTGATCTGGGCCTAGTATCATTTTAGAAGTTATTTCCACAAAAACTCATCAAAATGTTAATAAATGCTCACCTTGATAAATCTGACTGTAATCAGTAGAGGTGTTAGATTCAACACTGTAAGCCTGAGGATAAGGAGTGCTGTAGATTCCCATTTCCGTCTCCGTATATTCATCTGCAGGTCGCGTAGTTGACTCATATGGTAGTCCAGGATCTAGTGTCAATCATAATAAAGTTATAACAGATGCTTTTCGTTATTCGTATGAGTTTCAAGTAAAACTAATAATTACTCACCTGGATCAGTCTGATTGTAATAAGCGGAGGTGTATGGTTCAACACTGTAAGTCTGAGGATACGAAGTGATGTAGATTTCCGTCTCCTTATATTCATCTGCAGGTGGAACAGTTGACTCATATGGTTGTTCGGATTCTATTGACAATAATAAAGTCCCTGTTTAAAGTAATCACTCAAAAATGCTCAACACCTTTCGCACATAGCAAATACTCACCTGGATAAGTCTGATTGTAATCAACAGTCACCGAAGGTTCACTGCTGTAAGCCTGAGGATACGGAGTGCTCAAAGTTACAGCCTCAGTGTATTCTTCTTGATATGCACCGGTTGGTTCGTTCGTTAGTCCTGTTTTAATAAATTAATTTAAAGCTGGAACAAATACTCTTAAAACGTAAGATTAACTAAAAGTACCTGAATAGGTCTCATTGTATTGAGAATTCAAGTCAGGTTCACCGGTGTAGGCTTCAGAATATGCAGAACTGTAGACTTTCGTCTCTTCATACTCACCTGCATGTTCAGTTGTGGACTCATAGGGTTGTTCTGTTTCCAGTGCAAATTATTATTATTATAGAAATGTCATACTTTAATTACACACGTTTGAGGCTGTCAATTAATCACCTGTATAAGTCTCTTGGTAATTAGGAGACGCAGAAGGCTCCTGCATCTCTGGATAAGGCGATCTGTAAACTACAGTCTCCTCGTAATTATCTTCCGGCTCGTAGGGTTTGTGAGGATCTAATTTCAATTATAAGTTACATGATGACATCAGATAGTTACATCATATGCGTTTTTAAGCAATTAAAGCCTAACACATTTTAAAGAGTTACCGTAAGCAGCCTGATTGTAATGAGCAAAAGCCGAAGGTTCATTGGCGTTTGCCTGAGGATTCGGAGTGCTGCTGTAGATTACAGCCGAGGTGTATTCTTCTGGATCCACACCGGTTGTTGGCTCTGGTTCTGTACATTAAGTTCCCACGTTTTAATACAATTTTAATGCTTTGAAACTGACTAGTTACCTTGATAAGCCGGAGTGTTATTAACGGAGGCAACAGGAGGTCCGTAAGTTGTGTACGTTTCAGGATATGGAGACCCGTTGTTGTTAACGTCCATATCCACAACTGTAGATGACTCATATGGTTTCTCAGGTTCTGGCGCCAATTACAAAAACAAGGTTACAACAGACATGCCTTAATAAGTTGGGCTTTACTTAATTAGTTTGTCACCTTGATTTGTCTCATTGTAAATAGAAGACACTGCCGTAACGCCATAAGTACCCTCTGATTCCCCCGGCTGAGTAGAATACGGACCACCATCTTCAGCAACTACTGAATCTGACGTCCACACGAGTTATTCCCCAACCCAAATAAAACCCAACAGGATAACTGACCTTTATCCACCTCTCCGTAAGAACCTTTATGTCCACCTTCATTTCCATAAGATTCCGTCACCCGCGTTGTCTCGTACGTCTGAGGCAACCCGAAGCAGACTTGCTCACCCACCACAACAGCCACAAAAAGGAATAAGGCTCCACTGAACCTCATTATTACTAAACCTCACTTAACACAAAAGTACGAGATGTATGCAAAACTTTCACAAATCTCAAGCTCCCCTTTCACTCCAACGTCTTTCTTCTAAAAGATTTAGGAAACAAGTTGCTTAAGTCTTTTATTGAGTTTGGATAGTTTATAAATTCCTAAGCAAAGTTCCTCTGCATATCAATACGTACAAACCTTGAAATACATTCTGCATGATGTGATCTCGTATTAAATGTCACCTAATTGCACGAAACTATGCAGCAAGTAGTCTATTAACTCCTCTAACACAACAAGGCTTATGCAATTTCTTATGAATGGATTTTTATGAGATTGCCAACTATTTTTATTATGTTTATGATATTTCACAATGAAAGAGAAATGCAGGTCATCCATACGTTTCTTCGCTGTACAAACCAGGAAAGATGAGGTTGTGTGATCCTATGTACACAAATGACCCGTCTTCATGTCTCTCCGTGTCTTTGTGGGGCACGTAAATCTTCTTGGCCGTCGTTGTACTCGGTTGGGTTGTCGTGGTTATCGGCCTGGGAGTTGTACGTTGGGGGGGAGGATGATAAGGACGGAAAGTCACGGGGGAGATTGGCCTTGGCCTAGATGGCTTATTGTTCACTGAAGAAGTATGCTCATCAAATTCCTCAGCATCAATTATCTCAATTTCTGCATTATCCAAATTCAATCCTGAGGCTCTCAGCATATTCTCAATCTCCTCCATACTCATCTTCCTGTTTGGACTGCGGATTTTGTAAATCGTCTTCGGAGTCTTTGGGACTTTGGAAGGAGGATTTCTCATCTGGTCTTTCCCTTCATTAATACTACTCACTGTTTTCCTACGCTTCTTAAGTGATTTTGGATCCTTTCTATAAGTCTTATTAGGTTTGGGTGTGGTGGTAGTTGTCGTTGTTGTCGTTGTAGGACGTAACTGGAACGGATTAGCAGAGAACTTCCTACTCAGTTTCCTTCCCCCTTTATAAGCTGAAGTCTTGGGAACCTCATGAATTTTAAGAGATACTCCGGAAGAAGGAGATTGGGGAGTTGCATGATCCTTCAGATTCTTAAACATCCAAAAATTGAACAGCTCTTGGAATTCTTTATCCGTCTCGTCATCCCAATCCAAATTCTCCTCCGATGAATAATCCTCATCCGCGTGTTTTTCATCCAAGTCATCTGAAATTTTAATCACCCATGCAAACGTGTAATTATCATGTTTGGAGATGAGTGGAGGGATTGATCAAATGCTTTGTACTGCACATTCTTCACTTAATAACATGAAACTAATCTCAGAGGAATTCATAGGGATAAGTATTGACCTAATGAGTTTTGTTCCTCAGGATTCCAATCAGACGGCGGCTTCGATGACGAAACATGAGAATTCTTATTGTGGTCTCCTTTACGATGCTCCTGTACACCGAAAGAATACATTTGTCAAGAATAGAATTCCTACCCAATTCAGATTCGACAATTTCCTGGCTCAACAACTGCAACAACACAACCCAACACCATCCAAGGCAAATGAACACACAGGCACATTTCTTTTAAGACAACTGATTTATTTAAATCATAAAGAACTACAAGTGTCCATCACCAATGAAATCAAAGCAAAAGCAAAACAGCTACAAAAACGAATGATAAGCAATTAAGCATGAATAAAGTGTAGAATCATTTAGCAATCAAATTCATACGGTGGATTCCTGGGGAACGCTTCGCTTAGCACGCAAGGGTTTAGATTGGATGGTGTGGAAGTTGTAGGAGTAGGAGGACCCACTTCCCTGTCCTGTTGGGTACCCATTGTAGATGTACTGAGGATAACCTAGCGAAGTACTGTCGAGAGAAGTACCTGGTTGTTGATTAGTGTTGGCTGTTTGACTGGGTGGGTAGTAAGTTAGTCGGTAAGGATACCGAAGTACTGTGGAGCTTGGAGCAATCGGTCGAGTTCCTTGGTATGTGTACACCTGGCTGGAGTCCGTCTTGACTGGAATTGGTGAATATGCAGGGGGACGAGGGACGCCGAATGACGAGGGACTTTGCTGGTTCGTATTGGTGGAAGGAGGGTAGTTGTAATACCTCGTGGGTTGACCTCTGGAAGGGTTATTCCGCGTCGCCTTATCTCCATACAGTTTATTCAGGAGTTCCAGAATTCTTCTTGCAGTTTGAGGGTCCATTGACGGCCCTCCGTTCTTCTGAGGGGCCACTGGGCGACTAGGAATCTCAGGTGGGAAGGAGAGGGGGTTTATGGGGTCCTTGGATTGCGGGGGCGTCAAAGTATCCGTAATCACCTTGTATTTCACGTTGTTGATTGTAATGACTTGGGGTTGAGACTCAGTGTGACCCACAAAAGGTACATGATCCGTATTATGACCTGGAATATTGTGTGTATTCTGGTGGAGATGCTCAGCTCGAGTTTCCACATCGTATGACAGGTTCTTTGGAGCTTCATAAGGCTTATTTTGGTATGGAGATTCAGAGTAGGGAGTTGAAGTGGTTGTAGTCGAAGTGTC
>JAQGAB010003020.1:0-10504 GCA_034696565.1 Isotomurus graminis
AAGATGAGTAAAAAGTAAATATGAAATGTACACTCACAACTCAAATGAATCAGAAGGATTAGGTGGTAATGGCGATAGCAGTGTATGATCACCCATAGATGTACCGTAGTAACTCTTGCGAGATAATTGGCCGCATAGTCAAGCATATGGTGTTTTATTGAAGAAAGGCAGTTAATACTTTTGTATACGAGAGATTCCTACTTTTACCTGAGAGTATGAATCAGATGGTGTCTCATCATTCCCTGCAACAACAACCAACTCACCTTCACATCTACTCGTCTACTCATCTACTCATCCCTTCGAAGAACACTTTTTACATGAGACAACCCCGAGAAACAAGTAGGCTTCTTTCTTTCAGAACACCACATGTTTCCCTTACTCCACTACACCTTCCCTGACTCGGACATAATGTTGGCGTACGTCAAACACGCTCCCGTTTAATAACAATAATCCAACTGTTCATCATTTTGGCTTTGGTTAGGTCGGTGGGGTTACACGAATATATGTATGTATACGTATACGTACGTGCGATTGGGATTCACCCTCACATCAACCCGGTCTCTAAACTCTTTTTTCTAATCTCCAACTTGGTGAGGCAATTTATAATGATGCATGAACTCACAGGATCTTCTTATACTACTTACTACCGAATGCATCCAAGTATAGTGGGAGTATCCACTAGGCCACAAAGAAGAGCAACTCATCCAGGTGAGCACAAATGGAAAAAGAAGATTCGTTGAGGGAAAGCCAACGAGGATAGTAATTGAAAGTGTATCTTTCTGTGTATGAAGTGTGTACAAACAATGGGAGATAGTTGGATGGCACAAGATAATCTCACCTGCCTTTTACCTCACTTTTAAAACCTCTTCATAAATTCATACCATCCAGTCCGTCTCTGACTACCTCACCGAGTGGATCTTTCCATTCGCACTTTACTAAACGCTACAGCATGAATTAGTGCACATAATCCAACAAACCCACCTGACTTGATCTCAAAAATATTTATCGCTCTATTCACATAATTTAATGTGTTCATCTCTTTACATGAGTGAATTGTGGTATACAAAGAATACATATAAAGTGTCTCGAATTGACTTTTAAGTGCTCTGCTCTTTCTCTTCATATCTCCGGTACAAATCACTCCACTCGGCCCTCTTAAAAGCCAAAGATATTCGAAGAAAGAATGGATTTAGCTACGCTAGCTTCAGTTGCCACAAACAGTTTAAGTACAATTGGCAGTGTTGGATGCAAATCAAATGGGAAAAGTGGACGAAGTAAGTACTTCCTTTTTGATATTTTATCTTAAAGACTTTTTCCAAGCTTCTCTCTCTTACAGTCACTTAATGTAAGGTGTGTGTGTGGGTAAAGAAGGCGTAAGAAGTTGAAGGCAATTTAAGAGAAATGTCTTACTCTTCACTCATACTCATCCACGAACAACATGCAGGTTATTAGTCATAGTCACTTTCTCTAAGAATCCATGCGCTTTCCTCCACAAGGTGCCTAGTGGTAAACGGTTCTTAAGTACTTTTTCCACTTGCGTTTGTCAATTGCTAAATTATTCAGAGAAATTGATTTAATGATTATCTCTCTCTATACACACAGTACAGTAGTATAGTAAAGTATCAGGGGAAAGGATGAGTATTAGTGTAAGACTGTGTAAATGCAAGTGGAAGTAAAAGTACGCGGTGGACAAAGACTCGAAGACTCTGTTGTAGTGGGAGTTAGTAAGGTGGATTGGTGAAATAACCACGCATACGACGATAATTGTGGTATGCAGGTATTTTGAACCGGTCGCAGTCTTTCTCACTGCTTGTAGGTAGATTCTTACTTTTCCCATAATACACTCGTATTACTTTCCCTTCCGTTCAAGTAAACGGGTAGTTCTTCTTGAATTAACTTTCTCCATTTATAATGACATTATAGACTTTACACACTTCAAGAAACGACGGGCCGCCCAGTACTTCCTAACCGACCAAGAGGACGACGACGACGAGGATAATAATAATAATAATACCCGTAGTAATCACAGTACTTGTGCTGACCTGAAATTAGTAAGCAACAGTAGTCTCACCGCAACTCAGGGAAAGCGACTTAGAATCTCACCAACTGAAGATCCAGCAGACGACGAAGAGGAACTGAGAGAGTCTCTTTCACCTACAATTTTATTTGGAAACGTCCTTCCCAAAAACTTGGAATGTTTGAGGAGAAAACATCAACCTCAAGCAACAAGGTACGGAGGAACCAACACTGACAGATTCGGTGGACGAGGTGGAAGCTGCGGATCCACAGCGAGTTCAGTTGCCACCGAAGTGGATTCCTGTTCTGCTCAAAGTAGCCCTGTGAGTTTGGTCCCTTCTCCAAGAGGACTTGTTCCATGGGCGCCTTACTCCATGTTCTTTGCCAACTTTCCATTACCGGGCGGAGGAGGATCAACAACGGGAGCCGGGACCGGGTTGGGGTGTGGTCGAGGGGGGTTTGGTGGTGCTAATAACATAAAAAACTGCAAGCAACAAGACGAAGACGAAGGTGAGGAAGAAGAAGGACCGATTAATTACTCTACAAGTGGAAGACCTTCCCAAGGCCTGGAAATGAGTTCCATAAGGAGAAGAATGATGGTCGGAGCAGGTGGAGTCGTTCACGGGTCTTCAAGGGATTCCCTCGGGAACCGCATCTCTCTCAGTTGTGATGAAGATGAGGATTCAGGTGAGATTTTTACTAAATCCTTAAACTCTCCATTTCTCCTTCAGCATCTTACCAAACCCGGGGATACTTGAGAATCATGAAGCATTTTCATGGACTTCACTTGTCCTTAATTAACTTTTCCCCAGCCAAAAAATATTTCGCTATTCCCCCCAATTTAATCAGCAGTCACAATTACATTATTTCGAAATACTTTCTCAATTATTCATAAAAATCGACCAAAATCGACAAAACTAAATTGCACAATCTGAAGAAATGTTCTACATGTATAATGAGAAAAAATTCGATATTACTTTGAAAGCAGATGAATGAATATTTTATGGTATTAATCAAGTGTCGAAAGAACTGAGTGGGTGAGTGTTTAATACGTGTTGTAGGATCTATGGACAGGGAAAGTATCTAAAACCTCTTGAAATTCGTTAGTTATCGGCCATTGATTTAAACAACTGAATGCTTCAGCCATATGCTTATTTACAATTCAGATAGGATAAATAAATGTTAAGAACGATGATTAACATTTCGATTTCAAATTGAATATATATACACAATCAGGAAGGCTTGTAGATAACAGGGGAAAGTTACCTAGTCTTTTAGATGTTATGTCGCTTGGTTTAGATTCACCTTCAACTCTCAACTAATTCCATGCAAAGGAATAACCGGCAGAAAGACTTAATAATGCAATCAAGCATAATTCAAAATGTCAAGCCCATATGTAATATATTATCTTGATTTAGAACAAAAGGAAATTAACCACCATGTCTTATTTATGGAAAAGGAAAGCATGGAAAGTTAATGAAAAGCTTAAACTTTCCACTCCTACTAAATTATAATTGTGATGACTCTTGTATAATAATAGTATGTTGCTCATTCTACTACGCATTTAGCCAATGAAATACGAAATACGAGTCTTATACATTAAAAGTATTACTCAAAAAACTAAATTCAATTGAATTTTCGCAGGGTGATTCATGACATGAACAACAACAACATCCATTTAAACCTCGCACAGAGATAAGAATCATATGTAAGAACAGTAATGTATAATACCAACTACTAAGCGTTAGTTTGTGCGTTTAAGGTAATAAAATATTTAAAAACGAGAAGAGTAGTAGTAGGGAACCAGGAAACGGTTAAAGCTGTGTGAGAAAGCTCCGATGAATCCGTGCCTTGGCTTGCGTGAATGGAAGGAAGAGCGATAAATATGTATGAACCTTCTTTATCGATTCCTCCACTCGACGGGGATTTAAACGACCTTAAATGATGTATCATTAAGGGTTGAACGTTGTCTTTTTTCTGTAAAATGCCCGGGGATTAGGCACCGATGGACGTAATAATCATAAAATAACAAGTAGTACATTTCCGAAACACACCCATTTCTTTCAGAATGCCATGCATACTTTCCTACGATTCTATGATCAGATACACTGATACTTATACACACAATACATCACACAGCCCTCAGTGGCTTGGCTTACACCGGTAGAGATAAATTGTTTTGATTTAATGGAAAGGAAGCAACTTGCCTGGACAAAAGTGAAGGAGAGTGACATGGTTGCATGCATCATCATATGTATCCTCTTTCCTAGCGAGAGATTATTGCTGTTTGTATTTTGCATGAGGAAGTATCTTAACAAACACACATACGTATAATCTACATATGCACGAATGTGTGCTAAAGCAACAATAAAACCTTCTTATGACGAGGAGAGAGGGTGAAGCTCCCTTTTCCATACACCTCTGCCCTGAATTATTAAACAACCTCTATAAACTCTCCTGATTTGAACTGAAAGGATTGTCAATTATTAAAATTTAATATGCTGATTGATAGCGTTTTGTGTCGCACTCCGAGGTTATTACGTGAGTAGTGTGAAGAGAAAGCAGTGTACACATTCAACATTGTGAGAAGAAATGATTCCAACTTTGTGGACAACTAATATACACTTCCACTTCCATCACATTCTCTCTTATGCAAAGATAACAGTGGGTGGAGGCATTACACATAGTTTCGGTAGAGTTGAGTCGTTGAATGCTACACAGAGAAAGTAAAGAACTGAAGAGTGATGGACTTGAGCATTTTAGATAAGAAGATTTTTATAGATTGGTGCATATTCAATAGACACCCTTATGCTCTCAAAGTAAACGATTGGACACCACCACTAGCTTTGAAATCAATCAATATCAATACGACACTAGGAAAGGTATTCTATAAACAGCGACAAAGTAAAGCACTCAAATCAAATGTCGTCCTATCCATCTTCTTACCCGATTGTGTCACCCGTGTGTTTGCCTTGGATTTCGTAGATTTTCGAGTGGAAGGGATAAGGGGAAAAGACATTGAGAGCAATTAAAGTAAAAGAATCGTAAAGAAAGGCACAACACAGGAAAGAAAGGGTGTATAGAGGCAGGTAGCCACACCGGGTGTCTTATGAATTCCACTCCTATTCCAAGAATAAGAATAGTTTATCACAGGACCCCAGACAGGGGATTGCAATTATCCATTTAATTAAGGAAATGATTGGATTGTGGCTGTGATATGGCTAATGATTAAATTGCCAAGTCTCACTCTACCCCTTAATAAAATTGGTCGATTAAGTTTCATTCATTCGGTCCTTCGGAACTCTTTACACGCGTATTGTTCATTTAACGAACCATTAATAATTCATCCATCCTAAAAGGAAATGGGAAGTTGGCTTGATTTTCCGATGAACTGGGTGATTTGCAAAGTATCGACAATCGATGTACTTCTTTCAATCAGATTGACACGTTTAAATGTGTGTGGATGGGAAAAATAAGTGCTCTATTTTTTTAGATTCTTCCTATCAGTTCAGGAAATAATATCGGTTAGGGAAAAATGTTTCTATTTTCTTGTTTTCCTGAAGAAAAACAGATAAAAATTGGGACAGGAATTGTTGTGTTGAAATCCACGAGTTTTCTATTGAGAAATTGCTTTCACAAACACACACGTGGCCGAGTTGAGCTTTCTACGACGAAATTTGACCTTATTTTCTTCCAAAAACGAGTTAAATTAATTGCCAAGTCGCAACGAATTGTTTGTACGAGGAACTCACAACTCGTGCGATAAAAGCCATTTCATGGCATTATACGCTTTCAATAGATTCATACCTACTTTAGAGTATTATGAATGAATTGAAAGTATGAATAAACTCCCAATTAAATATTTCATGTCAAATAAACAAAGTTATTTTCAACCCGGAACGAATATTGTATTTCCCTGTAAACGTAGGTCGGGTAAACTTAATGAGAGGTTATTTTCTTGTCATTCTTTTATATCCAAGGATAGGGTTGCATATTTAAGTAGGAGAGACCTTCAAAATGCCATTTATAGAGGAACTATTCCTCTAAATTCATCATCAGTAGTAAAGCTACCTTGAACAAGACCATTTCACCAGTTCTTTAAACCTCAAAACTGAATATATCTTCGCTACAATGTACATGACAAGTTATCTAAACCTCTCCTATCCTTTTGGATATCTTGCAGATATGCCTTTGAACTTGAGTCTCAAGTCACCCGCAGGAGGACTTTCCCTGAACTCTGGAAACACACACAATGGAATGCTCCGGTGTAACACAAATCTTGGAAGTGGTCGGTCCGGTGCCTACAGTCCCATTCTGTCCCCAGCGTCACTTGTCCACCAATACACGTCGCATCACCCACTCCATTCACAATCTTCGGGAATCTGGTCTCCCGCAAGTGCCCTTGAGGAAGAACAACGTCGCAAGATTGAGACTTACCTTTTGACCTCACACATCCTCAACAGCGCTCAGAAGAACCACCACACATTGCAAGGTCAACTCCTCAACTCGCCTTTATCTGCAGCAGCTGCAGCAGCAACGCATTCCCTCATTCAAAACTCACTCCGAAGTAAACCCCTCAGGCGACCGAGTAAATGCTTATCAGTCGCTTCACACGATGAAGACTTGGGAAATCCACCATCATCAGCATTGCTTACTTTCACCAAAGATTCATCATCCCCCGTTGGTGGTGCTTTGATTAACGACCTCAGCAGTAGAGACTCTCCTGTTTCATCTGTATCATCTTCGACTGAAATTAAAAAGAAACCTAAGAAGTCTCAGAGTGGAGGGGGTAGGACTTTCCAGGTAATAATCGTCTACAAGTTCCCTAACCTTCCTTAAAACTTCCCTTACAATGTAACGTCAATCGCTAACTAATGCTTTAACTTATTCCAGTGTAACCAATGCGGCAAAGCTTTCAAACGTTCCTCAACCTTGTCAACTCACTTACTAATTCATTCGGATACGAGACCGTTTCCGTGTCCTTACTGTGGAAAGAGGTTCCATCAAAAGTCTGACATGAAGAAACACACGTACATTCATACAGGTTAGACTCATATACGACACGGGATACAAACAATTGCCTGACTACTGCTCATCTGGGAACTGTTGGAATAATTTTAAACTCGTATTTCAGGTGAAAAGCCTCACAAATGCACATTATGCGGCAAGGCATTCTCCCAGTCTTCCAACTTGATAACCCATTCGAGAAAACACACGGGATTCAAACCATTCTCATGCAACTTGTGTGCCCGATCGTTCCAGCGGAAGGTTGACTTGAGACGTCACATGGAGACGCAGCACGCAGTCCCCACCGAAGACGTTGAAGGAGACACTCCAAGCAACGACAAACTTGGGGGCGAACTTCTCCAGATCACCGGATGCTCAACTGACTCCTCATCTCCTTCGAATTCGGAGAAAGATCTTATTCACCCCAGTAAACATCATCGTCTCCACCACCAGTCCAGTCAGATTCACAACTCATCCTCATCTTCGGCCGATGGCGAGTTGACTGAGAGCAACAACACTACCCACAGTATCGACGAGGAAGATGTTAAGCCTTTTAGCTTCTCAAATATTACATCCGAGCCTGGAAACGACTTCTCTAAGGTTAAACCCAAGCCTGGAGAAGACTTTTCTAAGATTAAAGCCGAGCCTGGAGATGACTGAACAGGTTCTTAAGTTAGAACACGGTACACGGCTAAAAAATCTCTTTACCCACCATTTTAAACATATCATCCGGATCCGGAGAGTTAAACCAAACGCTGTAATAATTTCGTCTCATTCCGTCCTTGGAATTCTTGCCAGAGAGAACTTGTGGTATTTTTACGTACACGAAAACGATGCCCAAAGAATTTAGTAACTTTAATTAGTGCCTTGGCTATAAGTAAAACATGTACACATACAAACGCACGTGATTTAATGACCTAAGTAATTAAGAACAAAGCACTGTCAAGCATTCACAGGATTAGGCAGCAGGGTAAAAGTATAAGTGTAATTTAGCCTACGAGGCCTTTATAAGGTGTGTGGACTTAATGAGCCAGTCGTTACTTTTACTTGCACACTTTCTTGGAACTAAAAGGCAAACGGTCAGGAATACAGAGTCTGTGATCCGGAATTTTTAAAGAGCAGTGATCTCCTTCTGGCTTCAAATGGGAACTTATAGATAAAAATATTTCTGAGGACTCTACTGGACCACATTGTGCTGTAGTGAATGAATAATTAGAACACTTGAAATATATAAGTTAGTTAGAACATAGGAAAGAAAACACACTAAAGGTTTTATAATGCAAATACAATGCAAACTGTAATTTATTTTGGCACACTTTCTTGAATGCAAAACCTTCAAGAGTAAAGTAGAGTAAGCGCACCGAGATTAGTTAGGCCTTCTAACTTTGAACGTAAGGAAACGAGAAATTAATTCGCGTTTTATTCATATAGCCAAATATTTATTAAAAAATGAATGAGTGTGGAAATATTAAATTCTTCATGTTGGAATTTAATGCAAGTATCATAGGAATTTATACTTTAATGAGTTGCAGCTATTTTACATAGGAATTAAGTTTCATTATATATTAAAGAGGTTTTGTTGCATCAAAACTCTCGAGAGGGAAAAGATTATGCTTGTTTGTAATTATCTCATTAATTTTACGAGTTTAGCTTAATTTCGTACTAATGTATAATTTTACTGTTGCGCTTTGAATTGAGTTGATGATAAGAACTCAATAAGTTTATTAATTTAACTTAAATACTGCAAGTTGTGTTCTCCTGTCTTTTGCACATGCACACGAATTAAATGTAAATAGAAAAATGGAAGTCACTCTTTCTCAAAAATGGTTGAACCATTAGAGTTACCTTGTGTAGCTTCATTAATTATTGACTATTGTTATTTTAAGTGCTTTACGATGCTCGGCCAGTCAACATGGTTTTATTTTTTCTAGTGTCACCAAATACGCTTATGTTTCTCTTTCAAAGTCATTTTATTTATTTGTATTTATGTATTGTTGTAGACTTTTCGTATTTCATCTTCAAAGAACCTAAAAGTCCACCTAAAGAACTTTGTACAGTTTGATTGAGAAATGCGAAAGTCTCTCTGTATGAATTGGAATTGACGTGTGTGTGGTGTGAGCGAGTTTGGTTTATTCTGTCAAGTACAATAAAGTAAATTATTTAAAATACGTCCTGACTGGCTGCTGTCTTTTTTGGAAACTGGAGAAAGCATTGTATGTTATATAGAGACAGATGCTAGAATCCCTCTTGCAACTCATGTCAAAAGGTGACATCAGACTTGGAAATTACTCTGGAAAACTGTAGCGGATGTCAGCATAGTCGTCAGTTTCATTATTGTTCTGAAAGGTTAGCAAAACTTCAATTTGATTATTATTCTTGCCCCAAATCCACAACGCAATCTGGATTAAAGAAGTCAGGCACTCATAATAAATAACAAGAATATGCAAATATTAAACTTCTGGGCCATGAAAGTTAATTAAAATGTGGAATGTCAAATAGAGCCACACCGAATGTCATAAAACTGTCACTCAGAGCTATTGTCAGATTACTGAATGAATTCAAAATTACCTTCTGTGTTTAAGTACCAGTAGTAGTAGTTTTCACTTCAAAGGACAAAATCAACAGAGGACATCTTTGCAGACATTTTTGTTAGTAAAATGAAAAGGAATCTGACATACCTTCGGTCCCATTATCCGAGAGGTAAAAATGTATTATGTGTAGCCAGTGTAGTACTTTAGTAATATGGAGGACGTACCAAACAAATTTTTGTAATGTCTGACAATAATATTTACAACTTGGGTTAAAGGGTTGCTTGAATCTACTGAACTACTTTTTACTAATAGTGGTACTCTGTTGGGACAATGCGGCTTGTACCTTTGTGAAAGTCACACCAAGTAGGACTTAATCCTTTAAGATGATACTGGTAAGCTGACCCTTTGTTTCGGAATCTGTCCTGCTATACCTGAATTGTGTGTGTGTCACCGTCGTAAGGTTGACTCAGTGGGTCAATTAAGAAGCCCGATTCATAAAAATATTTTAGGGGCTACGTGTGAGACTCTTCTTAAACCCTAACCAAGAAATAATATTTTAGGGGCAGAAAATGCTAAGGAAGTACAGTTGAAAGCAATAACCAGCGAATATTATCCTACCTAATGATATTATAATGAACAGTATGAATATTACCTGGAAATGAGCAATGACAATCAATCTTACACTTAGATGAAACAACCAATTCATTTCATAAATCACATAACTAATGCATGAATCTTTCCTTGGAGGACAGCAACTTTACGAATGTGAATTTACTTGACTTGTTTCCTTTATCAAATTGTCAAACAAGTGCGCATTTACAATTATTGCTTATTATTATTGGAATACTCAAACGAGCTTTGCGATGGAAAACTGATGTCAGACAAGTTGGAACATTAATCAGGAAATCTGGAGCAGATGCCCTCAGGGATGTCAGTAGTGACAGTTTCAT